>JAMALN010001176.1:0-10373 GCA_023630115.1 Cutaneotrichosporon sp. PK4640 | reverse complement strand
AGTTCCCAAGCAGGAGTGGGGTGTCTCCAGCGACCCGTCGGGCCGCGCCGTCGCCATCCACACGGCCGCCTACGACGACAACAAGGCCTAAGTCGACTCGGCTGGCGCCGGGCCGCGATTCTGCCGACTTTCCACCTGTCGGACGGACAAAATACGCTAGTCAGACAACGGACAACGGT
This sequence comes from Cutaneotrichosporon sp. PK4640, assembly GCA_023630115.1. NCBI lineage: Eukaryota > Fungi > Basidiomycota > Tremellomycetes > Trichosporonales > Trichosporonaceae > Cutaneotrichosporon > Cutaneotrichosporon sp. PK4640. Next base: position 10,194 of record JAMALN010001176.1, on the reverse strand, counting down.
ATAGATAGCATTCGGGGGATCTGGAAGATGCATGCGCTTTTAGTAGCGGTGTGGGGCGGGTTGACCGGTCGAGGGTGGACCGGTCGAAGTCTTGATGGGCGACGTTGGATGGACGGGGTTGGGCTTCCTACGCTTCGGTGGCATCTGCGTCACACGGCGTGGACCAGGCTGTGACGGGCGCGCAAGCCCAGCAGGCGGATGCAGTGACCTCGCCATCTTGGAGCTGTGAACAAGGCTGCGCGCAAGACAATCACAGCAAGCACGATGACTCCATCGGTTCCAGGAGCGCTTCACGCGGCTTCCGCCCCGCCGTCCCAAGTTGGCTGCAGTCGAGCACAAACGTTCTGCGCCCCAGGACGCAGGCACGTCTCGCCCCCGCTCTGCCCTCCACGCAGGCACCACCCAACCGCCACGACCTTCCCTCCACACCTCCCCTCGCCCACCCTCCACCCCTCCCAAGCCTCACCCCCTCCCTGCACGCCACAGCATCCCCTCGCCAGGAGCGCGGGGGACGTCGCCACCGCCAGCCCCGGCCGGCGAGATGGCCGGGCGAAGGCGCAGTGTTAAGGAGCCCATGCTGCGGGGAGACGCCACGCGTCCCAACACTGGGCGCACCGTCTGACACCAACCTCCACCTGAGGGTCAGCCGACTGTGTCACCCTTCTTTTGCTTGTATTGTGAGACTCGTTGCCCAGTCCATGTATATTTCGCTGAGAAATGCAAAAGCTTTGGCTTGCTGGGTTGTGCGTCCTCCTCCACATGGCTTGGCTAGTGAAGACTGGCAAACCACGGCTTGGTCTTTGGGACCGGAACCGACTCACGCTGCAGACCCGTAACGATCTTGGCATGGCAGCTGTGAAACAATGCTTGAGCAAGTAAGATAACTTATGCACTACATACACTACCTAGCATTCCTGATGGCTCATTGTGGGCCTCTTGTGGTTGTTCTAACGGAGCCAGCCGCCAAATCGACTTCGCGTCTGGGAACCAAACATGATGGGTCGACAGAGGGCTGGGTCAGCTCCATCGCGTGCACACTCACAGCCTCTGTTGTTGCCTTCTCCATCTCCCCCACAGCGGCCAGCGCTACCAGTGACGGGTCAGCGGTTGCAAGTGCCATCAGGGTAGGTGTGGACGAAAATGACGTCGTCATTGCCGATGAGCATGGTCTGAAGCCCACCCGAGAGCTCTTCGATTACTTTGAGGCTCTCGCGATTAAGGGTGGTGGCGCTGTCGAATGATTCCTCTGGATCCTCCATGGCAGATGCAAGGTCGTTCGCGTGACACAGAGCCGCTTCGATGGCCTGATTTGACCTGTCGAGTACTCTTTGCCAATCGTCATAAGTCGGGGAAGTCGTATCGTATCGCAAGACAGCGTCCCCGAAGCGGAGCAGCATAACTTCAACCACCGGCAGAAGCTCAGCGAATGCGGTGAGACTCTGTTGATGTACGGTCGTCGTGCGCAGCAGGCTGTTGCCCTCGGGGTGGCTCTGGGTAAAGCGGAGGGCACGAGCATGCCTTCGGGCGCTTGCTAGAGTTTCCAGAGAACAACAGAGGGCTTCGTCGTCACTCGCGTTCCTCTGGAGTCTTGCCTCTTGTGCGGGTCCATAAGCCTCGTATTGACCTGCAACCAGAGAGCGGTAGGTTTCTTGAATCGCGCGACTGCGATCCTGTTGTTGGCGTGCGCGGGCTGAGGTATCAAAGGCTTGGCGAGTCTGCGGATTGTCGGGAGCGAGCAGAGCACGGCGGGTAGCTGTTCCCACTTCGGGACTCCTGTGTCGAGGATGTTCATGTTGCCGAAGAATAGGTGCCACGCGCACTACCAGCCTGGAAAGTGCTTCTTCCAATTGACTGACGCGGAGCTGCAGGTCGATGTTGGAGCTTCGAAGAGCATTGATAGCCTGTTGCTCAGGACACCACCACCGCGGCCCCTCCCTTTCGGCATCCGTCGGCAAGGAGCCGCGGCGGTCGGCCCTTTCAAAGTCGTCTTCGGTTGACCCGTCCACGTCAGGCTGACTCTGCGCGTCGTCAATGATGGATTGTCTGTCGTCGGCCATGGGATCGACTTGGGTACGGCTCCAGTGGGTCTACTGTTAGCTCACTTCTACAGCCCCACGTAAGAGGGGTTGCCAGACTACTCACAAATGGTTCAACCAGGGCTGAAATGGGCTGGGCCTGCTCAGCGGGGCTTTCGTCGGAGCTTGAGTCGGTCACACTGGGCAGGCCGTCCGAAGGACTGGGGTTGCTCGGGCTGGGGACACCGCCGCTCGCCATGTCGTTCCAATTGTCGATCAAGTCGGTAGGGTCTCGGTAGGTGCCCGCCCAGGTCCAGCTGGTTTCGTCCTGTCATTAGTTGGGAGCCCAAACACTGAGCTGCAGCACTGACAGTCTCTCCAGGGCTTGCGTTCAGCTCCCCAAGGGGGTAATCGAGAGCCCCGGATTGATGTGCGTGGATGGCGGGTACGTTTATCCGCTCTGAGTCGGTGGTCATTTGTGCTCCAGCCGTAGACGGTGCTGAGGGAAGGTGACGCTGGGTTAGGCAAGTTCTGAGTGTGACTCACCTGGCTCGGGCGTGCTTCCTCACTCTGCCCACGTGCCGAGACACCTGTTGCTTCAGGCTGGCGTGTCCGTCGACGACCCCAGTTGTTGCTTCCCGATCCTCTTGGTTGCCGGATCGGACGGGACATGTCGATGAAGGTGGGTTGGCGAAGGCGGCGTGGAAAGAGAGCGCGGGGCGCTGACAGGACAAGGAACAGAGAGAGGGGAGTATCACACTGGGAAGTAGAGGAGCTCTAGACACAGGAAGAGGTGATGAAAGGAGTTGGTGTCTAAAGGAAGTGTCTGGTCGAAGGAGAGAGACGGAGGGGAGACTGAATTTGGGGACAGTGTGGCAGCTGCCTCTTCCGCAGCCACGCCACCCTGCCTCGTCTGCACCTTCCTTTCCGTTTCCCAGGAAGCACAGTAACATATTGTCTGAAGATCGCAGGTTTGTCTACGATCCTACGTACGGCTGTACTCATTATCCTTGCACTCTTTACTCATCAGCTATGGAATAATGCGGCCACAGAAGAAGCAGCGGTGCCCACCACGGATCCAATAGACATCGCAGGAATCTGAGTCAGCCGTGTCACACGAGCACTCACAGTTACGGTTGTTTCCCCGTTCTTTACCCTCGCACTCGCCAGTGGGAGCGAGAGGCCGCGCAATTACCTCACCCGGCTCAGCGGCCCTGTTATGCCACCCCGGTGTCTCCGCTGGCAACATCGGTAAAATGTAGAAGAACAGTGTGAGCTTGTCGAGAATCAGCTGGTAGAGCGAGTCGTCGGTAGGCCGGCCCCATTCATCGAAAAGAGTAGGCCTCCGTAAGCGTTGACACTGCGGCACTCCTATCCTCCCACCGTGGTCACACCATACAGGTGGTAGTGGTATGCTGCAGCCGCTCAACCGCCGGCAAGTCGTAACGATGACCGCGGCCCCCATTCTCATAGTATTACCACTGCAACTGTTCCACCTTCTTCATCACGGCTGTTATGCGTTTGCGATGGCGGTGCTGTCCATCAGAAAGTTTTTGGGACGAATCTGCACTGCAACTGGGGAACCCAGTTGCCCCGGCGCCGAGAGGGCTCCTGAAGGATAGAGGATAGAAGTGGAGACGTACCTGTTGGGCTCGGATGTTGCTTGAGCCGGACAGCTGGAAGCTGTGATCGAGCTGCTTGAAGTGAAAGGGGTGGGAGCGGCCTCTTCTGCATCGAGGTGGGACTGGGAAGGGGTCGGGAGACGCAAGTCGCTTGGCTGGGGGGTGGGGTGGACATCGCGAGGAAGATGGGTTGGAGGTGACGCTAGAGGGTGGGTGAGGGAAGGGTATGCTCGTGGTAGCAGGCTACAGGAAATCGTTTGGGGAAGTGAGGAATGACAATGGGGTGATCGCAGGTGTGGGACGTGATGAAGGACAATGGGTGGGTGTGAAATGGGTGATGTGACGACCGATGTGATTTGGCTGCATTAGGTGATGGTTGCGCTGCATTGTCACCCTCCTCGCCCGACCCCACACCTGAAGGTATGGCACTAGAGTCTAGCGCGCTATGCGATGAGTCACTTCTGACTCTCCGTTCATCAGAATAGGCTTGACACAGTCTTACCTCTGGCAGAGGCGTCTCAAGCTCCTGGATGGTTAACACCTAAAGTAGTAGGCTTGCGCAAAACATGACAAGCGACGACAAGGGTGGCTCTAATGGAGTGTTCCGCCTCTAGCAGGTAGGATCCGGGTAAGTCTACCCCGAATACGGGTCTACAACATACCTCAAGCACTACATTTCGCGGTCACAGAAGTCACAGTAGAACAAGAATCCTAATCGCCTGCCACGGCAGGGGTCTGCGTCAGCCTTGCCATTTGAACGCTCACCATTTCGGTTGTTACTCGCAGTGTCTCCTGGGCACCTCCCATTCGCAGGTGGAGAGGAAGGAGGGGAGTGTTGATCCTCCACAAGCATGGAGGCAGACAGGCCTTGCGCATCGAGTTGGTCTTGCAGGAAGGGGAGAAGACATCGCACGACGTCGGCAAGAACTCGGATGTCCTCTCTGTTGAAGGAAACGTTCACCTCGACTGAGGCAGGAGCTTGGAGAGCCACAAGGAGTGTCGATATTTGCGTTTGTGCGCGAGAGAGGGCGGTAGATATGGTCGTTCTGGTGGCGGAGCGCTCCATTTGGCCTCGATTTAGCCGAGTGATATGAGCAACCGCCTGTGGTCTTCCGCGAATGACGTTCCCTTCTCTGGAATTGCCGCTGATATCGTCACCAACGTTCCTGGGGTGGAGGGTCGTTTGCACGGGGTCGGTGTTGCTTTCGGTCCCAAGGCCTGTCTCCTGTACAACTTGCTGAAGAGGTTCTGGGGCGGCTTCGGGGTCGTTAGAGTTGAGAAGTGTCTCCGAATCAACGGGGATAGGACTCCCAGAAGTGTCCAGTGTGTGCTCTGCACCTCGCTTCCGTTTAGCTCAAGAAGACTCGGTAACCTTACCGCGTTGAGAGAAGGTACGGGCTCATCCCAGCTGGTGTGGGTCTCAGCCCCAGGGAGGTCGTGCTGCCCGGAGGCGACGCTATGGTTATCGGTGCTGCCTCCAACAATGCTGCTGCTGGAACCTTCCTCTCGGGGTTGTTGGGTGGCGCTGGGAGGCTGTGGCCCTCCTACACGTTGCTGCAGCTCTGTGATACGTCGATTTAGGACGATGTTTTGTCGTCGCACCTCTCGGTACCCAAGTCGAGCCTCCAACAAGGATGTCTGGAGGATCCCAATGCCGACTTCCAGTGACTCTTGATAGATAGTGCAACCCTGCGAGGTTGGGCGGGGGTTACCCGAGTTCTAGGTGTTAGCTGAGGGGTACCCAAGACCCACTACTGGTTGCTCATTGGTTTCCGAAGCGCGAGGACCACGCAGCCGACGACGGGACCCTATCTCGGCAAGCACGTGGATGTTGCTCAAGCGGTGATCTGGTGCGTCTTGTCGAGCTGGCCGTGAATGGACACCCTCTTCCGCTCGCTGCTGTCGAACGTGTCGGGCACGGGACGACTCGGAATCGCGATTTAGGGTTGGCCTCGGGCTTGGACCATCCTGGTGTGGGCGTGGCGGGGGATTCAACTCAGTTTGCCGAGCTGTTCTGTTGGAATCATGGAAGGGGTAGCGTAAGGGACCCGGTGATTGGGTATCCTCTAATGCAAGGTTGGACAACATGTCTGTCAAAGTCGGCAGGGGGGCAGCGAGTATGGTCTCGCGGGTGGGTGCCTCGGTGGACGGTTCGGCCGGGGCCGCCTGAGTCGGTGGGTGTTCGGGCTCCTGGCTGGCATGGAGGGGCCCGAGGAGGTTTCCTGCACTTGTGGTCCCCAAGGGCAGTGTGGGGGAAGGTGGAGCCTCCGGCGGTGCACCTGACGAGGAGGGGCGAGGGGTGGGGTTCGCTCCAGAGCCCCGCCGGTGTGTGGTGGGTTCCATTGGCGGAGGGGGAGGCAGTCCCTCGAGGGTTGCGTTGACACTCGACATGAGGAAGAGAGGTGGGGTGGCGGTGCGGCGACGGCGACGACGAGGGATAGGGAACTGGGAGCAAATGCTGGAGATGGGATGGACGGTGTGAGGAATGGAAGGGAGAGTGAAGGTGCAGAAAAAGATGTGTACAGTGTTGGGAGGAGGCGCAGCTGGACCACCTTCCTCACCCCGCTTCCGCCACGACCCATTGAAGCTGGTGATTTGGTGACCTGACAGTTTCCTAGTGTCAAGCCATCCCGGGCTGCGAGCGTGGCACCCTACCAATGCGTAATCACAGTAATGCCTTCGGTAGAGCAGTAATGATGCCTTCGGTAGAGCTTGGAACGCGACCTGCTACACCGCCAACTTGCACCTCTTGCTTTTTCTCGGTCTCCTGGGCCATACGGTCTTGCATGTTTAACACACCCTGAAGCTTTGGGGCATTTGTTTCCGTAGTCTGCCTTCGTTCTAAGGGTACCCAGAGCTCCCAGCCCCGCTTAATGAGCTCTTGCACGTGGTTGTGCCTGTGGCGACAGCGCAGCGTCCTGCGATGGAACATAAAGTCGAAGAGGCAAGTATCTGAGGTGTTCCCCCCTTCTCATCCTCAACCACTGCTGCTCCGGTATCCGACATCTGTACCACGCGTGGATGCATGGTGCCCTCGAAGCGAGTGAGAGCCTGGCATTGAGATGTCCGTCCTAGACTCGTTACCTCGCCCTTGCGTTTGACGTCCAATCCACTGTACTTCCCGGCTTCGATGCGGAAGGCGCAGTTTCACATCTACATACACGAACAAACTACTTGAAGTCGCGGCCGAGAATGAGTACGAGCAAGGGTTTCTATGGACCTGCTCTCGACTCCCTCCCTTACGACATCCTAAAAAAATCGGCGACAGAATTTGCAGTGGTCGTCAGGCCCGCTAGGTAACTGGGAAGGGCAGCAGGGTTCTGGGTAAGCTCTGCTCTAATGATCTGACGGTACTCACTTTTGGCGTTGTGGCCCAAGGCATCTCCAGGACACTGAACGATGGGGCGGAAGGGGTACTCGAGGTGGTTATGGGCGATGACATATAACTTGGCAGCTGCAGGTTCTCCGGAGTCGTAAGTTTGAAAGCGAATATGTTGCTCGGGAGTGGTGTGGATCTTCAGGTCGAAACTTCCTGGCAGTGAGGCCTTGATGATAGACCACTCGACTGGCTCCTTGGGAGAGACAGATAGGAAGCTGGCCTGGACAACTGTCCCGAGGCGAACGTATACCTGTGGGAAGCGGAATACATACTCCTGAGGTCCCACTTGAATGGGTTGTACGCTCTGGTATAATGTGCCAGAGGGTTGGGGATTGTTGGAGTAGGGGGCCCTTTCCCCGTCGCGTTTGACCCTCGGCGCATTGTGAGCTGGAGAGCTCGCCGGGCCCTGGGCGGTGTTCACCGAGGGAGCGATGGCCAAAGATTGGCTACGAGGCCGCTTCTGGAAGGGAATACCCCCAGATGGCCCCCCGTGCCCGGGAACAGATGAGCGCCTTGGTTCGACTAACGGGCCCACATTCCCTGTGTTCTGTACCATTAGCGAGAAGGGAGGCGGACTTACAACACCGTTCCCATTGTCGTTGGTAGTAACCGCGCGGTTGGAAAGGCCACCTTCGATTGTTTCGGTTTTAAGGCTGAAAGGTGTGGGACGGCCACTGCTGTGGTGCGGAAGAGGTCTCGTCGTCTTTCCGAAAGTACGGCCATTGTTGGGATTGAAGTGCACCGCGGGGGCCGACATCATGTTGGGAAAGGTGCGGGGTCGTTCAGCCGAGTTTGAGGGCTTGGGGGGCGTTGGCGCAGCGCAATACCTATTGGGGACTCGAAGGGGTGTGACACTGCAGCCCTGTTGCGAAGGGTTTAACGCGTGATTAGAACTGGGAGAGGGGGCTAAGGGCATTGTCCGGGGCCTGAAGGCGGAGGAGGTTGGTGGTGCTGTTGAGTTCGAGCCCATCGTCTGTGGTTGGTTGACGACAGGCATCGTCTGGGTAGCGTTGCTGGGGGGCGCTGTGCCACCTGTCGTCGGAGGGGGAGCACTGGGCCGATTTGACGGGCGATTGGGATCATTGCGGAGGAAAAACCCGGGCGGTGGGGGTGGAACACCCGACGGCATCGGGGATGGGACGGGGACAGGGGGATAGAAGACTGGATAGTGGATTCGAGGCGACGGTTGAGAGAGGAGGATGGTTATAACGGAGAGAAGAGGTCTGGATGTGTGGAACAAGAGAAAGAGGACGCTATGAGGAAGGTTAAGACGGAGGAGGAACAAGCGGAGGGAGGAGAGAGAGGTAGTGAGAGGTGAAGAGTGTTGGGTTTCGGCTTAGATGTATGTTGGAGGATTCCTCGCGTCATTGCTCCCGCAGTCGGCGCGAACTGCGCAGAGCGAGGCCAGCGACACCCTCACAATCTCACAACGTCCCTGCTGTGATAGGTAACCTACTCGGCCTACTGCGCTCGTTGATGACGCGATCTCGCAGCACAAGGGAATGTTTCATCCCTAAACCGCTCAGTTTCCATAACCACACCTAAACCACGCCGCAGCCAACACGACTAGCGTCCGTCATCGCGAGCTCTAAGTTACTCTAGGCACTACATGTCGCCGAGACAGAAGTAGCAGCGCCACCCCACGCCCGTCCACCTTGCATAGCAGTGGTCTGGTATCAGTATGCCCCCGGCAGGACTTACAGTCGCGGTTGCCCCCCAGGTGGTTGCCCGGGCATTCGCCAATCTCGCGCTCTGGCGTCGAGCTGCGGGTGGATGATTCGTCCGTCATCTGGTCGACCTCGGCCTCGACCTCCTCGTCCTCCTCCCCATCCGACTCGGTATTAGGCTCGTACTCGTCGGGGTACTCTTCGGGCTGGGAAGCGAGCAGCTCCTCGATAGCGGCGACGAGGTCCCCAAGCACCCCGATGCTCTGGTAGAGCAGCGTCCCGCCCCTCTGCGCGTGCTCTCGGAGGGCAGCGAGGTGCTGGCGCGCAAAGCGCACCATCGCGGCGGCCTGCATCCGCCCCTCGACCCCGTGCGCGCGGCCGCCGGCGTTCATGTGCTGCCGCACCACATTGTCGAGGAAGAGCTGGCGCTCGGCGGGGGACACGTCCGGCTCCATGCGCTCGTCCCAGTTCAGGATGATGGAACGAAGCGTGCGGATGCTCGTATTGATGTCGTGGGTCGGGGTGAGGGGCGCGGAGATGGGCGGTGAGATGGGCGGTGAGAGGGGCTGGAGGGGAGCTCGGGGGCGGGAGGCCGCGACGTGATCTGCGATGGTCTCGACGCGGAAGCCGTAGGGCGAAGTGTTGTTTAGGGTGAAGGCGAAGATGGGGCCGTTTTCCTGTCGTCAGCGCCGAGGAAGGCCGGGACGAGCTTACGCTCTGGTGGCGGGCGTGGAGGTCGGCGGAGAGTGTCGTCTCGGCGTTCTGCGACATTATGAGGGAGAGGGTGTTGGGCAGCTAGAAGTGACGAGCGGGACAACGCAAGGAGTGAACAAGGTGAGTGTAGGATAGCGAGTGAAGGTTCGAGATCAGAAGTGGGGATGACATGAGTCAGCCGCTGAATAGCGTGTGGCAGGGCAGCGCGCAGTCGATGGTCACCCCACACCTCCCAGCACACTAACCATTTCTACCCCACCTCGGCATGTGCCACGAAATCTGGCCACTCGCACCGACCGTGTAAGGTGTTGATCGCCCATGCGCGCAGTCACGCTCGAGGAGATCGGGAGGACGAGGCGGTGATCCCTCTCAGCATCTGATGATCAGTCACGCCCAACGCTCGCATCAGCCAAGAGCCCGTTCACACAACCAGTCACAGTAATAGTACAGAGGACGATGCATCGCCGCGCGGCGTGGTACAATGTAGAAGAGCGAAAACGAACGAAGAAGTGTTGTGGCGCTTACGCGTCCTGCGAAGCCTTGGCCTTGCTGCCCTTGCCGCCCTGGGGGTTAGCATTGCCACGAAGGGGATGGCTCACCTTGGCGGGGAGGAGCTCGGACAGGATGTTGGGGAGGACACCACCCTGCGAGATGACGACGTTACCGAGGAGCTTGTTGAGCTCCTCGTCGTTGCGGACGGCGAGCTGCAGGTGGCGGGGGACGATACGCGACTTCTTGTTGTCACGCGCGGCGTTGCCGGCAAGCTCGAGGATCTCGGCGGCGAGGTACTCGAGGAC
>JAMALN010001175.1:0-10399 GCA_023630115.1 Cutaneotrichosporon sp. PK4640 | reverse complement strand
CGAACATCAAGGCGGCCAACTTTATGAAGACTACATGATTGCATGCATCACCCATCACGACTCGGCACAGTCTTGAGTGGAGAGAGGGGAAGGGGAAGAGGGGGGAGAGATTGTCGTCCGCGACTTTATTAGCGAGGGAGATGTGGCCGACGAGGCGGCGATGGAGTCGCCTAACTGACAGCTACTGATTCCAACGGTGCCAAGCAACGCAGCTTGCACAATGCACACATGCATGATGCCACCGCCACTCTACGCTACGCTACACCTAAGAAAAGTCCTGCGCGTCAAGCTCGCCGAGAAGCATGTTTGAGTCCTTGGACCCAGTCAGGATGATGGGTTCCCTGCCGTCAGCTAGAGTTCGACACGGGTGAGTTAAGCTTGACATACCGAGGATGAAGATCGACGCCGGTCACCGCGCCCTTGTGGCCGGGGAGCTTGTACAGGATCTTGCCCGTCTGAACGTCCCACACCGTCACCGTGCGGTCGCCGCCGCCCGCCGCTATCCGTTGCCCGCCGTCGTGCTTCGACCACGCGCAACGGATCAGCGTCTGCTCGAAGCCCGAGGGCGCGCCAGAGAGGGTGCGGAACACGCGCATCGGGTCGGAGGAGAAGGGGCGCACGTCGTAGATGATGAGCGCCGAGTCGAGCGAGTACGTCGCGAGGTAGTGCCCGTTGGGCGAGAGCGCGAGCGAGGTGATCTGCGGTCAGCTCGTCGAAGAGACACAAGCTGGTCGTCTGAGCCACACTTGGCTGCTGTGACAGAGGACGAGGCGCGACCTCGTCATCTAACGTCTCGAGAGGCTCGGTGCCTCCCCAGCCACCAGACACTCAACACCACACCGCGCTTCCACTAGCCACTCACCGTGTCCGTGTGCCCCTTCAACGAGTACAGCATCTTCTCTGTCCGCAGGTCCCACACCTGTTGTCAGCTCAGTCCCAGGATCGGTTAGCTTACCTTAACCTCGTTGTCGACACCGCCCACAAAGCACTGGTTCCCGTCGTGGCTCCACTCCACCGCCGTCACTGGGCAGTCGCGCTCGTCGTCAAACTCGGCCACTGGGTCCTTGGTGCCAAGCGACAGGTCCCACACGCGCGCAATCCCGTCATCGCCACCCGTCAACACAAGCTCGTGCCCGCCCGAGATCGCCACGGCAATCGAGTTGAGCGGGCCAAAGTGCGCGGCGTACTTGGCCACGCGCGAGCCGTCCTCCAGGTCCGTGGCGATCAGGTACCCATCCGCACCGCCGGAGTAGAGCACCTTCGAGTCGAGGGAGAACGCAATGTCCAGCACAGCCTGTTTGTGCACATGCGGAATGAGGCCAAAGTTGTCGTGTGGGGGGTACGTCTTCCACAGCGCTGGATGTCAGCGCAAGTCATGCGTGAGCCAGCTCACAGATGGCGCGGTCGATGGAGCACGCCGCAATCGTTTCTCCTCTTGGGTCAAACTTGCACGCGGTAATCTCGCCCTGGGCATCAGTGAGTGATCAGGAGGAGCTGGTGGCTATGTATCGCGCGCTTGTAGCCACCTTCCTTACTCACCCCGTGAGCTCCTGCCAAGGACACGATCGGCGCCTCAAGTCCACTCGTGCGCTTGATCGTGCGCACCAGCGCGTTCTTGCGCTGTCCCTCGCCCGACGACGCGACCGTCAGGGTCATCGTGTTCTCCTCGTCGTCATCCTCGACGCGCGCGCGCTTCGCGACGGCCATGCCGGGCCCCGAGGGGGGAGGCGATTTGCGGACCGACATGCTGCGCAAGGAAAGAACAAAAACGTGAGGAAGGTGTGGTTGGAGACGGCGCAAGTCGGGAGCTCTGCGCACACGGGAGGCGCGAGGGTCACTTTGCAGCTATAATGCTGCGAGCAGTGATGGAGTGATGGAGGCGAAGGGTTGTGGATGTGTACGTGGTGTCGACGTCGAGGGACTGATGGTTGTTGGTGAGCGGCGATGTGGATATTTAATGGGGAATGTCAAATAAAGACCATTTAAAGCGGGATCAAATGAGGCGTTGTTTGGGTGGAATCATGTCCCTGGGTGAATGAGATGGTGCTGGGTGGTGGTCCCACCATGTGCGCATGCCATCTGGGCCTGGGCTGGGCGGCGGCAACCCACTTACGCTGACATCCCCCTCTACAACTTCCGTCCATCCTCATCCTCATCCACATCAACAACATCATCTCTTACTCTTAATCATCAGGCCCATCGTGGCCCCACGCGGCCACTCTCTCGCCATTCACGCCCGCCGTACTCCTACCCGCTCCGGCGCAGCGTGAACATGGCCACGCCCACGCGCAGAACCGTGTCGCGTTCCGCTCCTTCCTCGTCGCGTAGCACCAGAACCCCGACGCGCGCCAGAATCGCACAACAGGGATCGCCCACGCCGCGCAAGGGAGCGGTTGAAGACTTTGCCATTGACCCGGCATTACTCGATGAGCAAGATGGCGCCCTTCAGGACGACATCGACGCCGAGGGCGAGGTCGACGATGGAGTTGGGTACTACTTTCCTGTAAGTCGCGCGTCGCTGAAACATGACCAGGCGCAATCTTCTGACAGTCACCAGCCAGAGGGATACTACTACCCTCCCGTCGCGGACGCCGCGGCAAATCCTCCCTTCGTCGCTGCGAGCGCGCCGCCCGCTGTCGAAACCGACCTTCCCCAAAGCGCCGACCCATTCATGGAGCTCCATCTCGCGTCGCCATTGACGCGCCATTCGCTCCCCCCCGCCGAGTACGACCTCGCGTCAGTACGCAAATCGCTCGCGCCGTCTCCCTTATCCTTGCCCTCAGGCGACGGCCCGCCCGTGAAGCGCAAGAGAGGCCGCCCTAGAAAACACCCAATAGAGCCGCTCGCGAACGGCGGAGACCACCCCACGCCCAAGGCCAAGCCAAATGGCAAGCTCGCCAAGGAGGGCTCCGCTGCGCCGCGCGCGAACGGCAAGACGTCTGGCAAGGCCGTCGTTGTTAGAGAGGAGGTCTGCGGCTTCTGCCAAAAGGCCGACTACAAGAACGACAGTGGGCCCAAGGAGAAGCTCGTGAGCTGCACGATGTGCGGACGCAGCGGGCACCCCATATGCCTCGGCTTCACCAACCCCCAGATCAAGAAGAAGATCATGAGCTATCCGTGGTGCTGCATTGAGTGCAAGCCGTGCGAGACATGTCGCTCACAAGGCGACGACGTGAGCTGGAGTTCGGACCGCAGAGCTGACGCCAGAACCGCTTGCTCTTCTGTGATGGCTGCGACCGGGGTTGGCACAGCTACTGCCTTGTGCCGTGGGTGTTTGAGTGCGCCCAGTGCTGACGAGAGCAGGCCATTGAAGGGACCGCCCCAAGGCGTGTGGTACTGCAACACCTGCGCCATCGATTTCAAGCCCAACAACAACAAAGCCTCCACCTCCTCCACCCCCGCACCAAAGGCTTCTACACCAGCTCCGAAAGGCACGACCGCGTCGAGGAAGGGCAAGGAGCGCGCCGTCGAAACGCCATTGCTCGAAGTGCAAGCACCAACGCCGCGCGACAGGAAGCGCAAAGCCAACACCTCGCTGTCCCGAGACGACACTCCCCTCAGTGAGCCCCCACCCAAACTCCGCCTCAAGGCCAACGGCCACCCGAAGGACCGAGACAAAGCTCGGCGCGCTAGAGATGCGTCCAACCCGGTGACCTCTGCGGCAACATCACCCTCAGGGGGCGTCGTCCTCAAGCTGCGGGTGCCCAGCGCATCGCGGCGCGACGTCGAGGTCGAGGAGGAGCCTGAGGAGCAGGTGCCCTATGGCGGGATCATCGAGGGTGAGGACGCAGACACCTCGCGAACCTCGATCCTCGAGTCGGACAAGGTGTTATTCGAGAAGAGCCGCAAGGCGGCTGAGAACAGGCTCGGCGGGCCTCCACAACCGCTGTGGGACCCTCAGGCGACACTGGCCTCGCCTGTCCCATCACGACCTTCGACCCCTGGGCCATCGAAGCCGGGGAGGGCACACTCCAAAGCCACACCCGGGACGCCTACGCTCTCGACGCCTGGCTTCGCCACGCCAACGCCAGCCTCAGCCTCAGCCGCCATGCGGCCGCTACGAGACCGCGTCTTACTACAGCAGAGTGGCTCGACGAGCAACGTGCCAACGGTGGGCGGTCTTGCGTCGCTAAGCAACGGTCTTGCAGCTCCCAGCGGCCACCCCGAGAAGATCAACAAGATCCGCTTCGGCGTGTACGACATCGACACCTGGTACCAGGCGCCGTATCCCGAGGAGTACGCACAGGTCCCCGACGGACGGCTGTGGCTGTGCGAGTTTTGCCTCAAGTACATGAAGAGCGGCTTCGTGGCTGGCCGTCATAGGGTGAGCTCGTCCACAACGTCTGAGTCGCTGACAAGCAGATGAAGTGCAAGGCGCGCCATCCTCCAGGTGACGAGATCTACCGTGACGGGAACGTCTCAGTCTTCGAGGTTGACGGACGCAAGAACAAGGTGAGGCATAGCATCGTCACTGGCTAACATGTCAGATCTACTGCCAGAACTTGTGCCTCCTCGCCAAGATGTTCCTCGACCACAAGACACTCTACTACGACGTCGAGCCGTTCCTCTTCTATGTCATGACCGAGGTCGACGACCTGGGTGCGCGTTTCGTCGGGTACTTCTCCAAAGAGAAGCGCAGCCCCGACAACAACGTGAGCTGCATTATGACGCTGCCTGTACGCCAGCGCAAGGGTTGGGGCCAGCTCCTCATCGACTTCAGTGAGTTGCCCATGAGCTCCTAAATCTGACGCCAGGCTACCTCCTCTCCAAGAAGGAAGGGCGACGAGGCTCACCGGAGCGTCCGCTGTCGGGCCTCGGGCTGCTCAGCTACCAAAGCTACTGGCGCAACACGGTGTTCCAGTATCTGCGAACAGCCACCGGCCGCATCCGCATGAAGGGTGAGTTCCGATGGCGGGGTGACACTGACCTGCAGGAATTGCTGCTGCGACGTCGATGACGCTTTCCGACATCTACATCACGCTTCGGGACAACGACATGATCAACGTGCTGGAGCCTGTGCAGCAGACGCCAGTCTCTCGGCAGAAGCCTCGCCGAGGGCGACCTCCGAAGAACCCACGACCACTGCCTGAGCCGCAGTACGAGGGCAAGGAGAGCAAGGTCGCCGTGCCCCGGCGCTACCTGATCGTTCCCAACCACGAGGTCATTGAAGCCGTCCTGAAGAAGTTTGAAGCCAAAGGGTATCTCAAGCTTCGGCCGGAACGTCTCAAGTACACGCCCTTCCTCACCACACGCGGCCCAGCGATCCGCTCGCTCCCAGCCATGGCCACCGGGGAAGAGGACGAGGACAGCGATGACGACGAGTCACCAACACCGTCGTCCAACAAGGAGATCATCTCGACACCGGCCGACTTCGACCAGACCGACTCAGAGGACTCTCCGGACAAGATCGCTGCGGGCGAGGACAAGGCGACACTTCAGCTGGTTGCAGCCCTCACGGCATCGCCAGTTCGCGCGCTCAGAAGGCGGTCGATCAACAGCAGCAATCCCAGCCCGGAGCACTCCACCAAGGCGCTTCGCAGCACCATTTCTGCGAGCCCTGCGAACGGGCGCCGGCGCAGCCAGCGGGGAGACAACTCGAACAGGGGCTCGCCGCACAAGGCCGGGGCCGTGCCCGCCCCACCGCCGCGGAAGAGGCTCATCATCGAGAGCGACGACGATGAGTGGGCCGAGGATGCTGAGGGTGAGGAGGACGCAGAAGGGGAAGAGGATGCAGAAGGGGAGGACGAGTACGAGGAGATGGAGTAACAACTGTCTGTAGCCATCATCAGCTAAGTGCCTGATGCTATTCGTATCCTGTATGCTCTAACGGCTGGTCAAGAGCACTCCATGCCCGTTGCACTCCACCCAAACGCACTGAACGCAGAGATCAGGCGCGTCGGGGGATTAGAGCGTTATTCAAATGCCTTTAGAACCTAAAGTTAACACGTCCGCAAAGGCCGCAAATTTCCGCAGGTGGCAGGTCGGCTTGCTTCTCACTTTTCACCACGTCTTGGCCACCAACCACGGCTTTGTTCCACATCGACACATACAGACATCATGACCGACCTAGACCTTTCAGGATTCACAGACGAAGAGCGCTACGAGATCGAGGCCGAGATCAACGACGGCTACGCCGACATTGAGAAGGAGTACGTCGCCTGGAACGGCTGGAGCGGGGTAGAGTGCCTGCATGCTCTCTGGTGGCAAGACAAAGCGCTGACCCTCCTCAGGCATGCTGTCGACTCGCAGAAGGGCTTCGAGAACGTACTCGTCGTCGACAACGTCCCAATCGTCGACGAGGGCAAGAAGGAGAAGCTGATTCTGCGTCTCTGCCAGCTCTTCCAGAAGGCCGGTGCCCCCATTGACGAGGACCGTGTCGACATGCCCTGGGACAACGACGCTGCCACGTCCAAGGGCTTCATCTTCCTGTCGTACCCCGACGCCGCGCAGGCCGAGCACGCGCTCGCTGCCATTGACGGCTCCAAGTTCGGCAAGAGCGTCCTCTACGTGAACCGCTTCGGCGACATTGAGCGCTACGCCAACATGTCGATCGGCGACGAGGAGCTCCCATCTGGCTGGAAGGAGCGCCCGTACACCGAGAAGGACCACAACCGCTCGTGGCTCGGCGACGCCTCTGGCCGCGACCAGTACCTCACCTTCCGCGACAACCTCGTCAGCATGTTCTGGAACGGCCGCAACTTCCAGGAGGAGCCCGTCAAGACGGCCGACGGCAAGAACCTCACCAACCCCCTCTGGGGCCAGTACTACGTCCAGTGGTCGCCGCTCGGCACGTACCTCGCGACGATCCACCTTCCCGGTGTTGCGCTGTGGTCGGGCCCCAAGCTCGACAACATGATGCGTGTCACCCACCCCGATGTCCGCCTCATCCAGTTCTCGCCCTGCGAGAACTACCTCGTCACCTGGTCGCCCGAGCCGCTCAACGTCGCCAACCCCTCGCCCAAGGTCGAGAAGGCCGTGCGCGACACCTTTGGCCCCGAGGACGAGGGCTCGCAGTTTGTCATCTGGGACGTCAAGACTGCCCGCATGCTCCGTACCTTTGCCGGCGAGAAGCCCGACGAGAACGGCCCCCGCGACCGCAAGTGGCCCGTGTTCAAGTGGTCGCCCGACGACGCGTACGTCGCCCGCTGCGTCCCCAACGAGGCCATCCAGGTCTACGAGCTCCCTAGCATGGGTCTCCTCGACCGCAAGTCGATCAAGATTGAGGGCGTCCAGGACTTTGAGTGGTGCCCCATGGGCGACAAGGACTGGGAGGACCGCAAGGCCAACAAGCAGCCCAAGCGCGAGTGCATGCTCGCGTACTGGACTCCCGAGGCCCAGAACCAGCCCGCGCGCGTCAACCTCATGGCCATCCCCAGCCGCAACGTTCTCCGCTCCAAGAACCTCTTCAACGTCACCGACTGCAAGTTTGCGTTCCAGAACCAGGGCGACTACCTCTGCGTCAAGGTCGACCGCCACGCGCGCAAGGCCAAGAACAAGAAGGCCACCTTCTGCAACCTCGAGCTCTTCCGCCTCCGCGAGAAGGACTTCCCCGTCGAGGTCATCGAGCACAAGGAGTACGTGACCTCGTTCGCGTGGGAGCCGAGTGGACAGCGCTTCGCCATTGTCTCGACCTCGGACCCCAACTTCGGCCAGAACATCCCCGGCGTCGTCATCAAGTACAACGTCTCGTTCTACGAGCCCGACCCGAAGAAGGGCGACTTCACCCCCTTCAAGGTTCTCGAGGGCAAGGTGTGCAACACCCTCATCTGGTCGCCCCGTGGCCGCAACGTCGTTCTCGCGACCGTCGGCAGCCCCACCAAGTTCGACATCGAGTTCCTCGACGTCGACTTCACCCTCGACGACACCCCGGGCAAGGTTGTCAAGGACGTCGAGAACCGTGGCGACAACGTCCAGTCCCTCTCGACCGGCGAACACTACGGCATCACCGACATTGCCTGGGACCCCAGTGGACGCTACCTCGCGTCGTGGGCCTCGTCGTGGAACAGCACCCCCGAGCCCGGCTTCATGCTCTGGGACTTCAAGGGCCAGAACCTCGGCCACCAGGGCCAGGACAAGTTCAAGCAGTTCCTGTGGCGCCCCCGCCCCCCTACCCTGCTCTCCAAGGCCGACCGCCGCAAGATCCGCAAGGACCTCAAGGAGTTCTCGCGCGTCTTCGAGGAGGAGGACGCTGCCGCCATCAACGCTGGCACGGCCGAGGTGCTCGCTGCCCGCCAGCGCGCCATCGCCGAGTGGGACGCCTGGCGCTCGCGCAACAACTCGCGCCTCCTTGCCGAGCGCGAGGCCCGCGGCAAGATCGTCCGCAAGCCCTGGGAGAAGGAGGGTGCCGCCGAGAAGGTCGAGGAGGTGTTCGAGGAGCTCATCGACGAGACCGAGACCATCGAGTAAGAGGAGCCACTGCCACGCGGGCGTCATGCGCCTGTGTTTCGTCGGACAAAATCGGGCATAGCATTCATAGACAGATGTACAGCCAGAGCCTTGAGCGAGCGGATTGGTGCGGATTGCATTACAGAGACTACAGAACTAACGGCGGTGGGGATGTCGGGAGTCGGGTGGGATGGGCAGGCACGCCGATCGTCCCAACATGCCACACGCCACACGTTGCATATCAGGTAAATGTCGGCCAAGATTCGACGCCCGAGGCGCGCGCATGCTATTTTCTCTCGTTCCATGGCGTTCCCCGTTCGCCCCGGATCACGGTATCCGGGCCCATCTCCCGACACAACCTCCACCGCCACCCGCCACCCGCCACCCGCCACCCGAGCTGCCACGCCCGATCACACACAGACTTCCGAGAGTCGTGACCTTCCGACCTCCACTCGTGGCACCGTGGCACCCGCAGCAGCACCCGCCAACACCCGAGCGCATCTGCACACCCTGTCTTTTGACTGTACGAGTAGTGACTTCCAGCTATCACGGGGATCATACACTGCGAACATGGCTGCTGCGCCGTTTCCACTGAGAACACGGCTGCTGGCGGCGTTTCCACCGGTGTTGCTCCGGTCTTGGCCGCAAAGCCTGGCCTTCGCTTGCGTTGCAGGTATGTTCCTGCGCTCAACTGCGGCGACTCTAGCGGAGTTTGCGTTGCGGGCTACAGAGCTGCAAACGGACGAGCGCGCCGGCGCAGATCACCGACCCGAAATGCCCCCGCGGCATGCGGGGCGGCCGGCGAGGGTCGGAGGCGGACCGCGGTGTGCCGGACATCCTTGCTCTCGCCATTTGGCATGCGGGCAGCGGGCAGGGACGCCTGGGCCTTGGCGCAGTCAGGGCTAACTCCGCCGTGAGGTGGCAAACTGTTCGAGTCGATGCGATGCGCAGCACGACGAGCAAGCTAGATGACGAAGAAAGCGGCAGGAATAGCAGACAGCGCGCGATTACGGGGCGGGGAGCGAGGACGGTACTCATACATGGTGTTACATTACAGACTGTCCGTATTCCGTATCAAGTATGAATGGTTTTGTAGGGTTGTTGTAGGGTTCTCATGCAGCGTGCCTTCGTCCTCGGCCTCGGCCACGCCTTCTGTGCCGCTTCGGCATACGCCCGTCCTCTCGCTTCGGCCAGCGCCGGCCTACGACAGCTCCATGCTCATGCCCTCCTGCCGCAGCTTGT
Organism: Cutaneotrichosporon sp. PK4640; assembly: GCA_023630115.1. NCBI lineage: Eukaryota > Fungi > Basidiomycota > Tremellomycetes > Trichosporonales > Trichosporonaceae > Cutaneotrichosporon > Cutaneotrichosporon sp. PK4640. Next base: position 772 of record JAMALN010001175.1, on the reverse strand, counting down.
TGGGCGTGTTGGCGAGGAGGTGGCGCAGGAGCTCGGAGGAGACGGTCACGCTCTGCTCGCCCCGGTCGAGGGCGAGCAGCAGGCTCCACATGTTGTTGACGGGCACGTCAGAGTGGCCGTACAGCACCTGGAGGGGCTTGTCCGTCGCGGCGAGGGTGGCGAGGCTGTCGGGCGGCGTGTGGTCCGCCGTGACGGGGAGGGTGGCGGATGCACTGGATGCCGAGCTCGTGGTCGAGGACGGCATGCCGCCGACGTTGGCGAGCCAGTTCTCGAGGAGACCTTGCTCGGCAGCGTCCGAGCCCGTCACGCCCGAGACGCCGTTGACGGGGGCGAGACCGGGCAATGGCGCGTTGGCGACGTCAAAGTTGAAGAGGTCGAGGGGGGGAGGGACGGCGCCGAGCTGCGGGAGGTGCCACTCGTGGTCTGGCGCGTGGGCGGTCGAGTGGTGGGGCGGGTGCTGGGGCTGGGACTGGGTGGCAGCATGGTGGGCGAGGAGTAGGTCAACATACTGCTCCTCGGGGGAAGAGACGGAGAGGGACGAGCGGGCGGGCGTCGAGGCGACCGAGGGGGCAGTGGCGGTAGGCTTGCGGTACTTCCGGCTGCGGTTGCGGCAGGCGATCGGGGAGCGGCCGGGGAGCTGCTCGGCGATGGCGGTCCACTTGGGGCCCTTTTCCTCGAGCAGGGCAAGGAGGAGCGCATCCTCCTCGTCACTCCACGGCTTCTTGCTCGTGAGCTCGGGGGCGAGCACGTCGCGCCACCGCTTCGACACCTG
>JAMALN010001174.1:0-10423 GCA_023630115.1 Cutaneotrichosporon sp. PK4640 | reverse complement strand
TCGGGTGGCAGCAAGGGGCAGGGCGAGCGTGCCGATCGTGCGTGATCGCGGCATGCCACCTTGCATTGGCCACTGGGGACTGACCGTTGGCCGCTGTTTGGCTCCGCAGCCCAGGACCAACTCTTCCCACCGTCCCACCGTACGCAGCTCCCCTTACGTGGGATTAGATGCTGTCAGCAAACCAATTACCACGCGATTAGAAACCGCTGACCCAGCATTTGTTGTGCTGACCCAGCATTCTCTTCTCCTCCCCCACCTGCCCCCACCCCATACACGTTTGTCCACACCGAATACCCGAGAATGTTCCTGCATGCGCAGCTGTACATAACCCAGGACCGAGAGCGATCACCAGTGCCCAGTGCCGAGCCCCGAGCCCCTGCATGCCCCCGTTGCATATCGCAGCGATCAGCTGATCCTGAGCGCCCCATCACCACCGAAATTGTCTCCGCGCCAGTCTGGACGTTCACTCCAAATCTGCAGCGTCAGCCTCCCAATATCACCGCGTCAATATCACCGGCGCAACTGGGGCCAGCGTGCTCCACACTTTCCGTGGACGTGTGTAGGAGATTGCATCGGGTGGCTTGGAAACCCGGAAACGCCTGTTACCTTGCTTCGGGAACAGCACTGCATTCCTCGCTCCACAAGTTCCAGGAGAGCGGGACCTGCTGACACGATGTTTGTGCAGGGGAAGGGGGCAGGAGAAGGGTGCAGCGATCCGCAACGTGCGGCCGGTGGTATGGCATAGGGCAACACAGGCCGTGCCGGAGTGTTGCCGAGTTGGGCGGTGGTATTGCCGGGTGTGGCTGGCGATATACCCGCTCATCTGTGTTCGCTCCATTCCGCGCGCGCACTGTCTCGGGTGCCGGAGCGCTCTTGTCGACGTCGATCGGCAGTTCTCGTGACCACGATATCGGCATAGGGCATGCTTATCACCTCGGCATGGCTTCGGCATCGGCGTGCCAAGACGGCCAGCGGACACCAGGCGTCCGTGATACGGTGGGGCGATGGGTCTCAACACCGACGTCCGTGTAGCCGAGGCTGGAGGCCGGATACCTCCCTCCACAGATGACCACATGACTATCTTGCCATTTGCCACATGACTATCTCGAGATCTCGAGATCTGCAGCGGCATTCCCCATGCTCCCATCTCGCTTAGGGGCTTGGGTCTCAATCTTGTGCTCTCGTGCTTTTCGCGTGGTGCCTCTTGTGTGGAGGACACGGTTCAGCACGGTTCAGTCCACTCGGTGGGATGTCGGATGTCGGACCGGTGGGCCGGCCGGAAGACGGCCCGGCGCGGCAATGCCCCACGTCCCACAATCCTCGTACTTATGTTCCCAGCGTGGTCGTCCTCGCTCAGCCCATCTCACATCATCTACAGCATCTAGAGCATCTCACCATGACCCAGCGCCCCCGTGTTCTCATCTGCGGTACGTCTGCCCGGCCGCCAGCTCGAGCACCGCTGACGCCAGCCAACCCCAAGACGGGCCTCGTGTGGTCCAAGGACGACTGCGCCGACAAGTTCAAGGACCTTGCCGACGTCGTGCAGCTCGACTCGAACTCGGTGGACGAGTTCTTCGCCGACTGGGACACCAAGTACAAGGGCGTGGCGGCCATCTACCGGCACAACGACTCGGTCGCGGCTGTCGGGCTGTTCGACAAGGCGTTCATCGACCGCCTGCCCGCGAGCGTCAAGCTCATCGCCCACAACGGCGCGGGCTACGACCAGATCGACGTGGCGGCGGCCACGGCGCGCGGCATCGAGGTCTCGCACACGCCCAAGGCCGTCGACTCGGCGACCGCCACCGTCGCCGCCTACCTCACCCTCTCGGCGCTGCGGCAGTTCCACCGCGCCGAGACCAACGTCCGCGCGGGCAAGTGGAAGACCGGCCTCGTGCCCGCCCTCGACCCCGACCAGAAGACGGTGGGCATCGTCGGCATGGGCGGCATCGGGTCGGCGTACGCGCGCCGCATGCTCGCGTTCGACATGAAGATTGTCTACTACAACCGCCGCGAGATCTCGCCCGCGCCCGATTTTGAGTGCACGTACTGCAGCAGCCTCGACGAGCTGCTGGCGCAGAGCGACGTCGTGTCCCTCAACCTCCCGCTCAACGAGAGGACCAAGGGCTCGTTCGGGCGCGAGCAGTTTGCCAAGATGAAGAAGGGGAGCGTGCTCGTCAACACTGCGCGCGGGGGCGTCGTCGACGAGGAGGCCCTCCTCGAGGCCCTCGAGAGCGGACACCTCTTCTCGGCCGGCCTCGACGTGTTCCCCGACGAGCCAAATGTCAACCCCCGCCTCGTCGCCAACGACAAGATCACCCTCCTCCCCCACATGGGCACCGAGACCAAGGACACGCAGCGCAAGATGGAGCTGCTCGTCCTCGACAACATTGCCTCGTTCATCCAGGGCAAGGGCCTGCTCACCCAGGTCCCCGAGCAGCGCAAGTAGGCCGTGTATTAGACTTTGCATGTATCTTGTTGTGCGGGTGTGCTGTGTGTCGTGTACGCGTGGTGAGAGTGTGCTGAGCCTGGCCTAAACGGCCGAGGAGGCGGTAGGGGAGCTGGCGCTCCATGTTTCTCCTGGGGAGACGCCCTTTCTCCCGCCATTCACAGCGCCGGCCATCTTCACATGAGGTTCCCAGATGGACAAGCTGCCCACCTGAAACAAAGCACACTTGCATCCGAGCACTGGACGTCGCCCGACGGCCAAGTCCGATGTTGGGGTGTCGAGACGCCAACCAAAGCACACTTCTTACCGGTTGATCCGTACCCGCTGCTGTGCTCCATCTGCCCACCGTGACTGCCTTCTGTGCCCCGTTGACACAGTTGCCCGCAATTGCCCGCCTCTTCTCATTCCTGTACCCCTGATGATCCAACGTCGATCTGTCGATCAGTACTTGGGCCGTCCAGTAACGAGGGGCGAGCGATCGCTGGCAGGAGTACCACCGGCACCCCTGGCCCTACACGATCAGCCACACTCGTCCCCGGGCTCAGCACCAATCCCGTCCAGATTAGCGCCCACCTCCGCCCCGGCGGCAAAGCGTAGTGGGCTGTGCTCGGCAACCCCATGCACCATGGACCAGCTGGGATGCAGACCGGTGCATGGCAGGAATCCAGGTCCGTCGTGCTTGCACTGCCTTGGCCGCGTTGATCGTCACCGAGAGCGAGCTGCGCTTCAACCTCCGTTGCATCGAACACAGCTAGTAGACCTTCCCAGGCCGCACGAGGAGCGGGAGGCGCTCCGTCGCAGCGACGAGCTCCGCGAGCGACGGCGCCTCCACGACCTCCTTCCGCCCGCACGTGATGCAGGGCTCGGCGTCCTCCGCGGCCGTGAGGGTGAGGCGGGCGCCCGTCGAAGCGAACTTCTGGTGGAACTGATCACGAATCGCCGCGATCCGGCGCTCGGCCTCGGCGATCCGCCGCTTGTCCTCGGCGAGCGCCTCGCGAACCGAGGCCTCACACTTTGCAGCCTCCGCCTTGGCAGCTTGCAGACTGCGATCCAACTCGAGATTCCTGGCCTCCAGTTCGCGCAGCCGCTCCGCGGTGTCCACAGCGCTGCCCTCCGTTGCGCCCACCTGCAGGTCATGCAGCTGCGCCCCGAGGCGCGTCATGTCGATCGAGTGCTGCATCGCCTCTTTCCAGAAGGCGCCTGCCTTGGACTCGAGAGCGCAGATGAGCGCGCGTAGCTCTTCGTCGTGGCCGTGGTGGTAGGAGTGGTCGCGAAACAGTTTGATGGCGGGGACGTCGGCCACAAGCCTGTCCACTTGAGATCGGAGGTCGCCAATGTCCATCCCGTGGGGGACGACATACTCGAAGGTGTGGAACACGTCCGGCTTGGTGGGCACAGTACCCTTCAGCAATCGGGCCAGATCGCCGACGAGCTCGTGGCTGTCGCCGTCGTCCTCGCTGTCACTGTCGCCTTGGTCGTCGTCCTCGCTCTCGCTGTGGACGCCAAAGAACCGGCGGTGCTCAGGCTTGGAGATGGAGTGCGTGTAGTCATTGAGCCCCGGCGCACCCCTCAGGCCATGGTATGTCACGTTCCCCCGGAACATGTCGTCCAGCTGCCTTGCACCCAAGCGCCAGTGTCTCCAGTCAGCTACGCAACCAGGCAGACGTACGGTGTACTCTCCATGACGACCTGAAGCTTCTCCGAGTCCAAGTCCTCGACGTCCTTCTCGGTCCCGCACACAAACCTGAAGATGTCCCTCGTAGTCGGCCCCTGGTGCGGGCATACAAGGCAGGTGTTGGTGATCTTGCGCCCACAGAGCTTTGCCAGGAACCTCTCGGCGCTCCTGGCCAACCGTCCAAACCTGGGTGTGCCGGAGAAGAAGCCCCGATACTCCGGGTCGGTGTAGTTATAGACATGCTCGAGGTAGTTTTTAAGCTTGACGGTCGAGGATAGTGCACGCGACGAGAGCGCGAGGTGCTCCACGTTCGGGAAGGGGCAGCGTGACCATCCCTCACAGTCCGCGAGCAGGTTCTGGTTTGGGATCTGCACTACGTGCAGCACACGACAGTGCGCAAGCAGTTGCAGCTTGCGGGCTGAGGTCGCTTTCGCCCGGAATGGAAAGTATGTCCCGAGACGGCCACACGGGGCTGGAACGACGACGTCTACCTCCTGTGGGGACTCGTCCTCGACGTCCCAGGGTGCCGTGTCGCCCTCGTCCTCTGCATCATAACGGGGCGCGCGCCACGCTTCGGACCGTCGAGGGCGATATCTCCCCGACGGCGTCTCCTCGTCATCGGTCTCAGACAGTGACTCGTAGTCCGCATGAGAGTCCTCAAGTTTGCGGCCCATGACATAGAAGCAATAGTTCTCATCGTCGTCGTGGTCATCGTAGTCGTAGTCATCATCACTGTCATCACCGAGGTCGTCCCTGGACCACAAGAGCCAATCCTCGTCGTGGTCCATGAACTGCCCGCGCCAGTATACCTTCGCCACGTGCTCGGTGGCCCTGTTAGCCACGGACCCGTCGATGTCCAGCAGGCCCTCCTCTGCGATCCGCGCCTCGAACTTGGCAAGTGCGCGCCACCGCGCCTCTTTGCTCGCGTATGGGTAGCGCGTCTTCGGGGCCGCGGCGCGCCGCGGCAAGCCGTAGAAGAGGGCGTCGGCGTTGTTCCGCGTCAGGACGATGCGCGAGTACAGGATGGGCCCGACGAGGTCGTGCATCGCGTGCGAGGTGCGCATCAACCGCGCGAGGGCGTCACGGCCGCTAATGGTGTGTGCGGCAGGGAGGGCGTGGCGCTCGGCGTCGGTGCTCACACATGGAGAGGGGCCGGGGTGGGTGGCGAGCTTGTGGATGATCGTGGTCATCAGCTCGAAGGGGAGCCGGGTCCCGAGGCCTGAGGGGGCTTCGTTCGACATGACGGAGAGGGAAGTGTTGGACAATCAGTGGTGGGCGCAGGAGGTCGACAGAGAGATGTGAAGACGAAGAGACGCTGTGTCAGCTCACATCAGCTTATACGAGACGACGTCACGTGCGCCAAGAAACTCGGAAGCGGAAACGACAATGAAGCTTAAGCAACATGAGTCAACATCGAGTCCATGTTCATAATTGAAGGGTGACGTGCTCTCGTGTATGTAGCCTCGCTGCACCACTACTTAGGATCTCATTTAGCCCTCACACATCAACTCTGCTGCCGGTGATGCATGCAGACCAGACCGTGTCCATACGTGGAGATGCAGGGTGCCAGTTATGCCAGACCATTACCGTAGCCTCGAGAGGCCGCGAAGAGAGTGGGTGTCGGTGCCGAAGAGTATGGTGGCCCTGGCGCTGCAACCTTGCGGCCTTGCCGCACTCCTTGGGTTGTCTCGGAACAGTGCACAGCGCTTGTAAAGATCGCAGGGACGGCACGAAGGCGCACGTTTAGGCGCACTGGGTTGCCTGCATTTGCCTGCTCTTCTAGCCTGCTGCGGCACTGAGCGAGAAGCACGCTGCGCCGTGCGAGCCAAAGGGCACGCGAGCTCTAAACGGGGCGAGCGCGGCGAGCGCCGGAGTTACCGCTTGGTTGCAAGGCAGCACGGCAACGTGGGGACTAGAGTCTAGGTTCGGTCCAGAAGTCAGAAGTGAGACGTGAGAAGCGACGCAACCAGGGGCGGGACTGGGCGGTCCAGTCCCGGCCCGCGCGGATGCCTTTCTTTGCCTGTGTGTTGCGATCATTGCAACCTTTCGCCGTGGCTGTTCACATGTCCACGCCTCGCACACATGATTAGTGTTGCCATGACCACACCCGGAATGTGGGCGATACAGATAGTGACGGGGGTGCTGGTGGGTGCGATAAGGACAGCGATGGGCTGGACAGTGGGTCGTGGGTTGGGGACAAGGTCTGGCTGGGTTGAGGCCACGAGGATGGCTTGTGCGAGCGGGTCGAGTGGGGCCGTGCGCGCGACACGTCCCGTTGTCGACACTGTTCGTTGTGCGCGGTCGCGGCAAACGAAGTGGCTGATGACCTGTCCCTTTCCGTCGCGTCGCGTCGCGCTATGACCCCCAGGCAATCGCAGACAACCCGGGCAGCCCGGGCCACCCGACAGCCGACGTCCCTGTCCTCCCTTGCCCCGTGTCCTTCCCATGTCCGCCCGGAAGCACCGAACCCGAAGGGGCCGGCGCCACATCTCGCCCGAGTGCCTGGCGGCGTCAGACTGCACGCCGCGTCCGCCGGAAGCGCCATTGTCTGCTCGAGTGCGAGCAGATGAAACGGGTAGTATACGATACGGCATGATGGGCTAAACTGTGGACAAGGGGCCGGGGCGGTGTAGGTGCCGTGTGGTGCCAGTGCAGTGGCGTTGGGGCTTGCATCTGGCGTGCCACTGTTGCCGTGGCATGAAACGGGCTGCGGGCGGCGTGGGATGGGACGGGCTGTGACACGACACAGGCTGGAATCGACAAAAGCGGTAGCGGTAGTGGCGGCACCGGCACGCGGCACGGGCGGGAGCGCCGCGTTTGATAGTCGCGGCCGCGGTCGCGGTCAGGTCGGTCGCTTGTCGCCGCCAATGGGTAGCGAGCTACTTTGTGCTTTAGCGCAGAGTGATGCGTGATCGCGGGCGGGTGAGTCGTCGATGCGATGCGAGCGTACCGCGTATCGGCGTGACAAGGGCCATGGCGGTGTGCACCGACGGCGGAGGCTGACGCGCGCTTCCACTGGCGCTTCAACTGCTACACTGCAGCCGAGCCTGTTCATCTAGGAGTGTAGCATGATGTCTTGGATCTTTGTATCATGGTTCAGGTGAGCAGACTTTTTTTTTCTTTTCTTGTTGTTGTTGTTGTCTTGAGTGTCAAAGAAGGAAAGGACGCGCGTGTGGACGCGGTGGATGGATCATCTCATCTCGCAACCATTTGCGTCAGGGCTCGCACGGTATTGTTCCTGGGACTCTGTGCGCGTGACACTCAGGGTCGTCATCGAGATTCGCCGTCACGCCCGTTTACCACCCTGAAACGGGGGCGCCATTCCTTGGCATTCTTGCCAGTCATGGCCGTCGCTCGTCTAGTCTCAAAGCTAATCCAATTTACATTAGTCAATTTGCCACCCGATAGAGTTGCTACTGTTCTCTCATGGCGTCACTGGTTTCATCTCTTACCCTCGACACTCTCATGCTACTCGACATGCCTACGTGCTGCGCACTCGCTGTGCACCCTATCACCTACGGCGCCTGCGGGTTCCTGCTACTGTATCCGCGTAACCATGTATGTATCACGTGTTACGAGCAGAAGCGTGCTTGAGTGGAGACCTGTGTGTGTGGTGTGTGGGAACGAGGTGGTTTTTCGAGGAACGACGGGATTCTTGACATGGTCAATGACTCGAACTGTTCAGGGTAAAGGCATCGACACGGGGTGCAAGGGGTGAGGGGTAGGTGAAGGGTAGGTGAAGGGCAGGGTGCGAGATGCAAGAACCCGTGCAATCCACAAGTCTCAATCGGTCGTGGCCCGAGCCACTACTCGGAGCGCGACAACTGTCCTGAATCCGGCTTGCCCGGCATGCAGCCAACAACTGCCCAAGGCAGCATTCCTGATACCCACCTCCCACGGCCCACGGCTGTACGGGTCAAAGCTTAGACCATCTTGTAAAGGACTCTACAGTCTTGGCTCACCCGCCTCGTTCCGTACTCAATCCCCGCTTGATCGCTCGTCGCTCGCAGCTCCAGGTGCCAGATGTAGCAGATGGATGCCCGTAGTCGTTGCCGGCACCTGTCGCGGGTTCGCCGTACGGGACGAGCCGCCACCCACGAGTCCCTCTTGACCCCTCGCCCTCGCTCCAGACAGTCAGACAATCGCTCTTTGGTAGAATTTTGATACCCTGTCCCTGTGAGTTGTGGTATGACAGCAGCAGGCGGTATGGCACGCGTATCTAGCAACAACGAGTTGGGTCGAGTCAGAGGAGTCAGAGGAGAGGCTGGGTGGCGGCGAGGCGTATTCAAGAACGCGCCAAAGCGTTACCCCTTGCCACCCATCCAACAGACCTCGGTCGCGGTCATTGCCCCCTTGCTTGCATCAATCCTCTGCTCCTACACCCCCAACACCCGACTACACCACGCCTCACACACGTATTCACACACACTCTACTCTCTACTCTCACACACCTCACCCACACCCCACCCACACCCTCACCCACACAACCTTCCTTCCTTGGAGCCTTGGGCCCTCTCCCGCCACCACCTTCCCTCCCTTGTCCCTCCGCCCCGCCCCTTCGCCCCCACCTCTCTCCCCCCTCCCACTTATTCACTCGTCTTGTCACTTTCTCCATCTTGACATCGCTCTTCCTCTCTTCTAATACTCTACTCGCTACCTCGACTCTCTCCGTCGTCGTCGTCGTCTACTCTACCTCTATACCTCCTCACAACACCCGAGTCCCTGCAATCACACAGCAGCTCTCCCCCAAAGCTCACCTCGCATCAACCTTCCTCCTTGCCACCACCTTCCTTCCATCTAACAATGTCCGCCCCCGTCGAGGAGACCAAGGTGAGTAAAACTTCCACCCCCCCCGCGTTCTTCTGTCTTGTCCAGTTGGCTTGCGTGTGCACCAGTTCGATGCCGGCGGTCGGGGCGGCTCGGTGGCAACATCGCGTCACCGGGCTCCTGTGGCGTGACGGGGTCCTTTGGATGTCATCGCGCCTACCTCGACTTCGTCAGCGGCTGCACTGCCATGGTATGCAGCATGGCAGTGTAGCCCCTGCTCGGGTCCGGGGCTCTGGCCCGGTCACCTGCTCGAGCTGCTCTGGGCTTTCTCCTTATCTGGCCACATTGCCACCGAAACGATGACGCTGACACGGCTCAATCGCTCGACATTCCTTTCTCGCCCCAATTCTACCGATCATCCACTCACCACCACTCGACATTCCACTGCAGCCCGTCGTTGTCGCCGCCGAGGCCCCTGCCGCCCCCGTGGCCCCCGTTGAGGTCGCCGAGGCCAAGCCCGAGGTTGCCGCTCCCGCTGTGGTCGAGGCTGCTCCCGAGGTACGTGCTGCGTGCCACCGAGCATCGATCACGGTGACTGACGTCTCGCTCAGGCCCCTGCCGCTGCCCCTGTCGCTGAGGCTGCCCCCGCTGTCGAGGCGCCTGCCGCTGAGGCCGCTGAGGCTGCCAAGCCCGCCGAGGAGGCCGCCCCTGCCGCCGCCGCTGTGGCTCAGGAGACCCCCGCCGCTGAGGTGAGTGTCACTCCCTCCGCACGACTCGCCTGATCTGTGGCTGACTTTCGTAGGAGAAGGTCGAGAAGAAGAAGGTCAAGGCCGACGAGCCCTCGTTCCTCTCCAAGCTCCTCCACAACTTCAAGGACAAGAAGGAGAAGAAGCCCGCCCCGGCTCCCAAGGCCGAGGAGGCTGCCCCTGCTGAGGCCCCCGCCGCCGAGGCCCCCAAGGCTGAGGAGGCTGCTGCCCCCGCTGTCGAGGCGCCCAAGGTCGAGGAGGTTGCGTAAGTCTGGAGCAAGGTGGTCGTGAGTAGTTTGAGCTAATCAGTCCTAGCCCCGCTGCCGCCGAGCCCGTTGCCGCCGCCCCCGCTGAGCCCGTCACCCCTCCTGCCGCCGAGCCAGCGGTCGCTGCCCCCGTTGAGGCTGCCAAGGAGGCCGAGGCCAAGCCCGCCGCCGAGACTTCCTCCCCGGAGAAGGACACTGCCGCCAAGGCCCTCAAGGCCGGCCGCCGCCTCTCGGCTCGCTTCACCGGCCTCTTCAAGCCCAAGGAGCACCACCACAAGAAGGAGGCCTCCCCTCCCAAGGAGGAGGCGCCCAAGGAGGAGGCCGCCCCTGCCGCCGCCGCTGTCACCGAGGACGCCCCGAAGATCGAGGAGCCCACCCCTGCCGAGCCCATCCAGATCGAGGCGCCCAAGCCGGCCGCACCACCCGCTGCCCCCGCTGTCGCTGCTGCGGCTTAGAGTGACGACCGAGTGAGACTGGACGACCTGTGTATAACTGTCTTAAAACCCTCTTCTCCTTAATTCAC
>JAMALN010001173.1:0-10427 GCA_023630115.1 Cutaneotrichosporon sp. PK4640 | reverse complement strand
GGCTGCTGCTGGCCCTGCTGGCCCTGCTGCTGCTGGGAGCGGGGGACAAAGGCCTGGCCGGGGACGAAGGCCTGTCCGGGGCGGAACTCGAAGGCATTGGGGTTGTAGGGGTTCTGTCCAGACATGGTGAGGTCTGGTTTTTAGGTGGGAGACGAGGAAAAGGGAGATGGCGATGGACAAGCCAAAGTACGAACAGTGAGCGAGCAGCTGGAGAGTCTTGTCTGTCCCTCCGCCCAGACCCACCCACCCACCCCATACCCAGCACCACGCCGCCACCGCTAAATCTCTCATCGAGATTTGATACCGCCTTGTCAAGAAAAATGACGTGGTTGAGGGACGATTTCAGAAATACCACCTCCCCCCTCCACCTTCCTCCCCCTGTACCCGGTGACCCCAAGCTCTTTGCGCGTCCAGAGAAGGTCAGACAACTCAACTCGAGCGACTCTTTCCAAAAACAAGTGCATGCTCCTGCTCGCACGACACCGCATCCCATCCTTCACTCCCCGAATCCCCTTCATCCGCGCCATGTCCGACATTGCCCAGTTCGTCGCCGCGGCCCAGAAGGCCGACCCCGCCCTCGTCGGTGCCGACCAGGCCCTCGTCCAGAAGGCCGAGAAGGAGACCGAGTCGCTTGTCGGCGACCTCAAGGTGTGCGACTCTAATGATATACACTTACGCCCCAGGCCCTCAACGCCAAGCTCCTCCCCATCACCTACCTTGTTGGCAACGCCCCCTCTGCGGCTGACGTCTCGCTCTACGCGCGTCTTAACCCCGTGATGGTGCGTCGCCTCACCTTCCTCGCCTTTCCCTCCGCACCTTCCCTCACGCTGTAGCTGACCTCAGGCGTCGGCCCCCGCGACCCAGCACCCCGAGCAGCCCGCTGTCCTCCGCTACTTCCTCCACATCCAGGAGCAGGCTGGCGTCAAGGCCGCGCAGAAGGAGCTCCCGAACGCCTTCCCTCCAGTCGACGTTGACGTGAGCTCGCTGGCCGCGCCGGTGCGCGTCGCGCCCCCTCCCAAGGTCAAGAAGGAGAAGAAGGAGGGTGCCGCTCCCGCCGAGGGGAAGAAGGACAAGAAGGCGGACAAGGCCGAGAAGAAGGACAAGGCCGCCAAGAGCGAGAAGAAGGAGGAGGCGCCCGTCGCCGCTGCCGCCGCCGCCGCTGCCGAGGGCGCGCCCAAGGACGGCAAGAAGAAGGAGAAGAAGGAGAAGAAGGAGAAGGCCCCCAAGGCCCCCACTGCCCCCGCGACCCCCGCGATTCCCGTCCCCTCGATGATCGACCTGCGCGTCGGCAAGGTTGTCGATGTCAAGCGCCACCCGGACGCCGACTCGCTCTACGTTGAGAGCATCGACGTCGGAGAGGAGGAGCCGCGCACCGTCTGTTCGGGCCTCGTCAAGTACATGAGCGAGGACGAGATCCGGGGCGCGACCGTCATTGTCGTGTGCAACCTCAAGCCCGTGACGATGCGCGGTGTCAAGTCGTTTGCGATGCTGCTGTGCGCGAGCGAGAAGGGTGCCGACGGCGAGAAGGGCGGCGTCGAGTTTGTGCTCCCGCCCGCGGGGAGCGTTGCCGGCGAGCGCGTCTACTTTGAGGGCGAGAAGTACGAGAACGAGAAGCCCGAGGCGCTCCTCAACCCCAAGAAGAAGGTGTTTGAGACGATCCAGCCCAACTTCTCTACTCTCGACAACCTCGAGGCCGTCTGGACCGACCCCGAGACCAAGACGGTTCACCGCATCCGCACCAAGGACGGCGTGTGCAAGGCCAAGTCATTCAAGGGTGCCGCCCTGTCGTAGACGTAGAGTGTTACATGTTGTCTGCATTCGCATCGAGGTGTGCGCGGGGTGTGCGCTGCGTGCTCTGTTGTGTTCTAATCTCTCATGTCGCGAGCGGTAGTCACCAGCTGCAAACATTGGCACCGCGGCTGCCACCGAGAGCCGCACACAGCCCGCACGGATCGCCAAGAAATATGCCTCCGCCCGTCTCCGGCTCCGCCTCCACCCGCCACCCACAAATCTTGCTGCAGCTTACCCATTCTCCACAACTCTTACAATGGCGAAGAACCAGGCCAAGAAGCGCAAGCGCAACAACGGGGCGCCCTCGGCCGCCGCCGTCAAGATGGCCAAGCCGGCCCCGGCCCCAGTCGAGCCGCTCACGCCCGAGAGCGAGAGCGACGCCCTCCTCCTCCCCGAGGAGGTGGACAGCGCCGTCTTTGTGCTCCGCACGCTGGCCGAGAACCCCTCGGCACTCGCAGGCAAGGAGATGAAGGACCTCAAGCGCGCAGTGTACGAGCTGCACCGCGTCATGGTCGACGGCGCGACCATCGGGTCGTCGCTCACCTCGCGCATCTCGGCGGCCCTCAAGGACTACCGGTTCACGGACGCCCTCGTGCTCCTGTACGAGATGTACACGCGGCGGCTGCCGCCCAAGCTCGGCGCGCTGCAGCGCTGGGTGCGCGAGTGCGACGCCACGTCTGGGGCGGACGGATCCCCGGGCGACCCCGAGGCCCTGCGCTGCCTGGACATGATCCTGCGCATTGCCAACCACACCCCGGGCGTCGTGCCCGCCGGCGAGAGCAGCAATGCGGGCGACCACGTCCGCAAGTCCAAGATCTGGCTCGCGCGCCCCTACCTCGGCAAGGAGGGCGGCGAGATCCCCATCTGGGAGCGCATGACGTCTGGCACGCTCGTCCCGGCCGACAAGCTCGAGAAGCGGGAACACCCCGGGTTCCGCGTCGTCAACTTTATCCGCGGCGCCGACCGCCGCCCGCCCAACCTCTACGACTCGACCGTGTACCACTCGGAGCCGGGGACGATCCGCCTCACGCCGCCCGAGGCGCGCCGCGCCCCGAGCAAGCTCGACGTCCCCGGCGTGCCGGGCGCCTTTATCATCCTGGACGTGTTCACCCCCGAGGAGTGCCTCCAGATCGTGCAGGCCGCCAACTCGATCGGGTTCGAAAAGGACCAGGCGGCCGAGGGCAGCGCACTCCTCAAGACGTCTATCCTCGCGCGCAACTTTGTCTGGCTCGCCGACAGCCACTTCCTCGACCACTTTTACAGCCAGATCCTGCCGTTCGTGCACCCCACCGCGCCGGCTGGGCCGGGCGGGCAGATCGGCAACGTGAGGGGCATCAACGCCCGTTTCCGCGTGTACCAGTACACCGAGAACCAGCTGTACCGGCCGCACATTGACGGCGCGTGGCCCGCCGCCGGCCTCGACCCCACCACCGGCGAGTACATGCACGACTCGCAGCCGGCCGACGACCCGCTCTGGAGCCGATACACGCTGCTCGTGTACCTCAATAGCGACGTGCCCGAGGACACGGGGTGCACGACGTTCTTTATGCCCTCGAACGAGATGGGTGTCATGGACGCCACGAGCGTGCGGCCCATCCAGGGCGCCGTGCTGTGTTTCCGTAAGCTCATTTTGTTAGCGAGGCTGACCCCAGCGCACGGCGACACAGAGGGCTCGCTCCTCCACGAGGGATCGGCGGTCGGCAAGGACGGCGGCAAGCTCGTCATCCGCACCGAGCTGCTGTACGAGGCCAAGGGGTTCGGCGCGTTCAAGCCGCCCGCCCCGGTGCTCGAGTAAAGTCATTCGACTGTGTGTATGTATCTGCATTGTACAAGGCAGGCCAGTGGACGCGTCTACCTGATCGTCTTCATCTGGTACTCGGTGTACCAGTTGAGGCCGAGGAGCGCTGTCGTCAGCTCGGGCTAGTGGTCGTAGCTCACAGGGCTCCTTGATCGACATGTGCTGGTATCCGAGAACGGCGAGCTGGCGTCAGCTTGTCCCAGCTTCCACCGCTCACACCACCGGCGTCCGAGGAAAAGTTGTAGCCCGCCGCAATGGGGAGCTGGCACCAGCGCGCGATAAACGACCGCGTAAAGTGCCCGTGGCTGAAGATGATGACGTCCGAGTAGTCGACCTCGTCGTCGGGCGCACTCTCCGCCTGGGCGTGCAGCGTGCGAATGCGCGCAATGACCCGGTCGACGCGGTCCGACATCTGCTGCGGCGTCTCCCCCGGCGTCCCGTTACCCGGGGGGCACCCGTCGCGCCAGATCTCCCACCCGGGCTTCACCTTGCGGATGTCCTTGGTGAGCATGCCCTCGTACGCGCCATAGTCCCACTCGGCGACCTCGGGGTCCGTCTCCCAGCTGCACTCGGGGGGCATGTTGCCCTCGAACAGCAGCTTGGCGGTGACCTGGGCGCGCGTGCGCGGCGACACGACGATGTGGCGCACGTGCGCGGGGTCGATGAGCTTGTCGGCGCCGAGGAGGCGGGGCGCCATGCCGCGCACCATGGCCACGCCGTTTTCGGTGAGCGGGATGTCGCTTGTGCCCGTGTGGCGGCCTGGCGTTAGTTGGCCGGGGCGGGGTTAACGCACCGTTGATCGACCACTCGGTCTCGCCTGATGTCAGCGGTGGTGTCGGGCAGCAGCTCACCGTGGCGGATGAGGTAGACGCGCGGCATGCGCCGCCTGCGCTGGGTGGTGCCGGGCATGAGGAGGCTAGAGGGTGTGAGTGAAAGAGAGAGTGGGGAAGAGAGTGGGGAAGAGAGATGAGACGCCCGACATCTTGGCTTGCGTCGCTGTGTGGTTGAATTGGACGTCATGTTCGGCCAAAGATGCGCCCAACCATCACCCCCCCTCGGCGGAGCGGATTGACCGATCCGCTGCCGGCGGCAGTGGCCGGGACCTCTTCCACGCGACTTTGGTTGGCATTACTCGATCCACCCACGTACGCTTGGATCGTGTCTGGGCGCACACAAGAGATCTGCAGACCCGAGGGGCCGAGGGGGCGCACGACGCGGATCCCGCAGCATGTTGGAGATCCCACGATCTGCTCTGGACGCGTCGCGTCGTGGCGGCGTACGACCGTGTTGACACCACATCCATTCTCAGAATGGAGAGAAGCGGTCCCGCGATGCCGAAGGGGAATCTGGGGTGCTTGCCAAGTGGCTGGATTCAGAGTGTTGACGGCATGACGTTGGATGTTACACGGGCCGCGATGCCGCCTGCAGCTGGAGCTGGGGCAAGGACGCGATGCGCGCCGCCCCCACCTGGCCACTGGGTCCACCGGGTCCCTAGCGGGTGAGGCGGCGCCGTGACCCTACTTCCCTAAGCCGGAGGTGGATGGAGACCTTGGACAAACTGCCTTGGCGTGCTACTGGTATTCTAAATGTGGCCCATGGCAGATGTTGAACCCTGCCTGGTTCGGCCAGGCTCCCCCGCTCCTTTGGGGGCTCTTCCGGGCCTTAGCCGCCCGGGATTAGCTCTTCCCTATTTGATTCTGTCCAATTAGCCCCAGTTCAGGAACAACTGTAGTGATGGGCATGGACCCAAATCCTCACCTAGAGTTGTATAGCCCCTTGCAGTTCTCAAAGCACCCACCCCTTCAACCACCTCTCTCTTCTTCTACAACCCTCTTTTACACGCTCTCTACATCTACATCCATCTGTCCATCTCCCCATCCTCCTCCCCCGCACACCTCTCCCACCTCTCTCCACTCGTCCGAGACGATTGCAGCCCACCCGACACCGCTGCACCACCGCTCATTGTTTCTACGCCCATCGCAGCGCGAATCCCCTCTCCCCTAAACGCCTCCCCCCACACGGCCCCCTTCGTCGCCATGAAGTTCTCTGCCGCCGCCCTCCTCCTCGCCTCGACGGCCTTTGGCGCCTCGGTGAGTGTCGCATCAAGTCACTACCCAAGTTGCATGAAGAACATGGAGATGGGGCGCAATGGAATGCTCCGTGGGCTGTGTGGAGTGTGGATGTTTACCAGGAGGATGCGGGCAGGGTCCAGAGTTGGGACGGTCGACTGGACTGGAACCCAGTCACGCCACCATGACCGCAGCCCAACCTGCTCGCTGCCCGTTGCCCGGTCGTGTACCGCGTCGCAGCCGTTCATGTCCGCGATCCATTGCCAGAACAAGTTCTACTTTCTTCTAGCAGTTCTCTTGGCAGCACATGCCCCAGATCTGTCTGCGTGACTGTTCACGTTGCGCGATGCAGCGCACAGAGCCGCTCGTCCCCCTTGCTCGTTGCTCGGTTCTGGCAATGGTCGTTTCTGGGGTGGTGTCTTCACAATCCGTCCGCTCGCACAAACCTCGCTGACCCGCAGTCGTCTCTCATCCCCTCGGGCATCTCGTCTGGATGCACGACTTTCCTCGAGTCGCTCAACGCCGACCAGACCCTCCAGACCTGCGTCAACCCCCTGATCCAGGCCACCAACGCGTTCTCGCCCGTCTCGGGCAAGAGCCCGTCGACGAGCGACCTTACCACTGCGCTCAAGACCATGTGCTCGGCTTCGGGCTGCGACCAGACCTACGTGGTCGGCAAGCTCAACGAGTTCTACACTGCGTGCCGCTCCGAGATCGACTCGGGCAACTCCAAGGTTGCCGAGCTCTACGACGTCCTCTACGTCTTCACCCCGCTCAAGGGTGCCGTCTGCTCGCGCGATTCGGCCTCGCAGGCCTACTGCGTCAACACAATCCGCAAGGCCGGTTCCTCGACTCCTGCCGCGGGCCCCGCCAACTCGACCTCGTTCGCCAAGTCGATCAACGTCGTCGCCGCGATTGCTAACAGCGCCGCCGACTACCTCTACGACGTTACTGGCCTCTCGAAGCGCGCTCCCTCGTCGCAGTCGTCGTTTGCCTCGGTCGTCACCCCCAACGCGACGACCTACCGCAACACCAACCTCCCCTTCCTCTTCCTCCAGCCTGACATGACTAAGGAGCAGCTCTGCACCTCGTGCACCCGTCAGATCATGGTCACCTACATCAAGTACGAGAACGCCATCGGTTACGGCCCTGGTCTCGGCAACTCGCCCATCCTCGGCGGCCAGTCTGGCCTCTGGAACGGCATCAAGACCGTCTGCGGCGACTCGTTCACCGGCGCCATCGTCTCCGAGGCCGGCGGCAACCTCCCTGCCTCCAGCGCCCTCTCGCGCGCCGCCATCCCCGCCGTCGGCCTTGTTGCTGGTGTCGCGGCCCTCGCTTTCGCCCTCTAAGTGTGAGCCAGGCGCCGGCGCCTTGCGCACACGTGTATCTCTACTTGTTCTTCATGGACTGTGACTAGTTTATGGGCTTTTATAGTCCGCCTTTTATTCGCTTAGATTCCTTTGGCGATGTTGGAATGAACCCCTTATAAAATCATGCGCGCGGAGGTGGGAGCGGCCAGACGCGTACCACAGTTGAAGGAGGACCAGAGCTGCAGGAGGAGACTCGAGGGGCCTGTTTCGAAGCATAACGACCAAGTGTAATCAAACTGTGTGGGGTGAGAGATACCATCTGGACCGAGAATCCCTCCACCACACTCGGCCGCTCCGACCCTCCTCCTAACCCTCCTCCTAACCCCTCCTCATCCCTCATCTCTCACCCGCTCTCACTCCCTCCTTCAACAACCGCAACCATTCGGCTCGCCTTCAAGCTCGTCCTGGCCGCCTCTCTGCTGGCCACTCTCCTCTTCTTCTTTGCGCCCTCTCCCTCCCCTACTCCGCTCCCAAAGGCCCCCCTCGCCGCAAAAGCACCCACCAAACCCACAGCAATCGAGATGGCCGCGCCCCTCAAGCACCTCCGCATGGCCTCCAAAGAGGCCCACACCGCCACCGTCATCTTCCTGCATGGCCTCGGCGACACCGGTGAGCTATCCAATCGCGGTAAAGCTGACACCAGGCCACGGCTGGCTCCCGGTCGCCAAGATGCTCTGGGGCCAGCTGCCCAACGTCAAGTGGATCCTCCCGCACGCCCCGACAATCCCCATCACGGTCAATGGCGGTTAGTCCTCCACTCGAGAGGGTTCGGGGCCGCTCGCTCCCTGGGGCGCTGACCTCGCGCTCGCCGGGCTCGCTCACACCAGGCTACCGCATGCCCGGCTGGTTTGACGTGATCACGTTCGACCGCTCGGTCTCGCCGCGCCCCGAGGACGAGGCCGGCATCCTGGCTACGGTCGAGGCCGTCGACGCGCTGATCCAGGCCGAGGTCGACGCCGGCATCCCCGAGAACCGCATCGTCCTCGGCGGCTTCAGCCAGGGCGGCGCGATCGCCGTCCTCTCCCAGCTGCTCGGCAAGCGCAAGCTCGCCGGCTACGTTTCGCTGTCGACTTGGGTGCCGCTCGCGCACAAGGTCGAGGGCATGGCGCGCAAGGACGCCAAGGACTTTCCCCTCTTCTGGGGGCATGGGCGCGACGACGAGATTGTCCAGTACGACTGTGAGTGGGATGAGATGCCGCCAAGTAGCAGCTCGGGTGGCTGGGCCAGATCTGACTAACCGCAGACGGACGCCAGTCGATCGACCTCCTCAAGCGCCTCGGGTTCCAGGAGCAGCCCGAGGGCAAGGTGTTTGCGCGCCCCGGCCTCGTGTTCAAGAGCTACCCCGGCATGGGCCACAGCGCTTGCAACGAGGAGATTGCCGACCTCGCTGGCTGGCTCACCGAGTGCCTCAAGACCGAGGGCGCCAACTAGGGCCAGGCGCGGGAGGACGCACACGGCGCGAGGTTGTGATCAGCCCCAAGCTGATAGAGCGCGGCCTTCCGCACCCCACGCAATGTCGCAGCTAGAGATGTAGTATGCGTACAATGCTAATCTTGTAACATGACGGATCTATGTGCAAGTGCGCACTAATACACTGCTCCGGCAGCAGCCCCTCTCTACCATGCCAGCCTCTACGCCGCAGCAACCTCCTCCATCCCGCCCTCGGGTATCAGCCCGTCGGCGAGCATGCGCTCGAGCTTGCGCACCTCCTCGGCGGTCGTGGCGCGCGTGAGCGCCTCGACGACGCGCTTCTTCTCCTCGGGCGTCATCAGGCGCCCCTTGAGCCCGCCCTTGGCCTTGGCCGCCGCCAGCGTCGCCCCGCTCACGCCCGTGGTGGAGGTGGAGAGCTTGCGCGCAAGCTCGTTCGGCGCACCCGAGCTGTCCTCGAACAGCTCCTTTGCGCGCGCGCGCTCCGCGTCCTTGACCCGCTGGAAGTCGAGGACGTGCAGCTTTCCCCGCCCGACCTTCCAGATCACAAACTCGCGGTAGTGCTCGGCCGCCGTCACGGGATTCCCTCGCAAGGAGAGGTAGCGGAGCTGCGTGTCGGCCAGGGGGAGGAGGGTGGAGAGGGAAGCGATCGCGTTGTCGCTCAGCACGAGCGTCGTGAGGTTGGGGAGCTGCTGTTAGCTAACCGCGAACGTCGCTAAGCTCACGTTGGTGGCGAGGGCGGGGGAGATGGACGAGATCTGGTTCTGCGCGGCGTGGATCGTATGCAACCGGTGCGCTGGCGTCAGCTCCAGTTGGCGATGGCAAGCTCACCTTGGGGGATGTTGCCCAGCACCGTGAGCGAGTTGTCCGTCAGGTTGAGCGTGTCGTACGTCCCCTGGTGTGATGCCAAGTTCTCAATGACGGGGATGGCGAGCCCTTGCCGTCAGCTCGCGTTCCACACGGCGCGCAGGCACACAAACTCACCCCGCAGGTCGAGCTCGCGCTCCTTGAGAGGATTCAGGTGCTGCGGTTAGTACCTGGTCACATTGTCAGTCGCAGTCCATCAACCAACCGAGTGGGTATTTGACACAAACTGGGATCAGTACGAGCTCGAGCGGGGTGACGCACCTCTGGCGTGAGACGCATGGTGAGCGGACGGGCGCAGCGGACGCGGGCAGGTGAATTGAGGAGGAGAAGGTGTGCGTCTCGCTGTGCCGGGCGGTGTGTAACTCGTGTAGGTGTGGGCCCAAGGAAGGTGGAGGGAAGGTGGTCGGAGGGTGGTGTTGTTGACGGCTCGAACGGCATGCAGCGGTCATGCACCTCGACGCTCTAACTTCATATCGCCGGTCACCAGAGGATTGTGGCGGCTGCGGGAGATTCTGACGACACGTGGTAGGGTTAAATTGTACTCCCATATAATGTATGGAGTGTCAGCGCGTTGCACGCGACGAGACTCTGTATCAGGTACCAGGGGTAATAGGGGTCAAATGGATGGATGGGGGAAGGGATGACTACTGGGTGAAATGGCCCCGTCCCACCCAGGCCACCCAGGCCACCCAGGCAACCCAGGCAACCCAGGCCACGCAGGGAGAGTTCAAGTGTCCCACAAACGCCCCGTGCCCCCGCTTTCCCTCTTGGCCCTCGCCTCGTACGCCTCGTACGCCTAGGTCAGAGAGTTTCCACCCTGGGACACGGCTTCCCGCGCTCGCTGGCACTAGGCTCTCACTCTCGTCTACCTTGCCTTTACCCTGCCACGGCCACCACGGCCACCACGCACCCACCCAATCTACCTACCACCACCCACCATCACCAACCACCACGTCCATCCCACCTCTCTCCCCTCTCCCCACGTCGCATCCCACTCCTCCTCCCTCCTCCTTCCCCTACCTTCCTCCCTTCCTTCTTCTCCATCTACACTCCTTTTCTGCTCTAATCCATCCATTACCATGGCCGAGCAGTACGCCTACGACC
>JAMALN010001172.1:0-10432 GCA_023630115.1 Cutaneotrichosporon sp. PK4640 | reverse complement strand
CGTCTCGACGAGTTGGAGGAGGCCGAACGATCACAACAGTCCCAGGGTGACTCTGTCGCTCAGCGGGAACTACCTCCCACTGTCGACCAGGGTGCAAGATCTGAGCACACCACTGGCCCCGAAGCACCGACACAGAGTGCCGACACGGTCACTGCCCGAGAGCCCAGTCCCGTCAACGACTCGGATGTGGGTATGGAGACGTGGCTCCCCGATGATGGAGGAGCAGCGTTCTCTCCTAGGCCACCGTCCCCAGGTGGTCACGGTTCCAACGCCCCAGGCATCGGCCTGCCACCCACGTTCCCGACCCGCGAAGTCGACATGTCTGGCACACACCCCCTGTCGAGTACCGCAACACTTCCAAGCTCATCGTCACTCTGGGCTGGCCGCTCTCCATCCCAGACGAGCCCGTCGACATCTACGGACCGTCGCAGTGTCGAGAGGCTGATGGGGCCAATAGACCGCGCGATCAGCCAAATTTCACCGCCCTTACAAGCACCCAAGGTGAGTTCAACACCCGCCGCCCCGCGAGATGAGAGGCCGCGCATGCGGCGCACTCCGGCTCGCCTGTTGACATGGCTGACCGAAGGCGCTACATTCACTATCGGCAGTGGCCGCGGCGATGTCTGCAGCCCCGCAGAAATGCACGTGCGACAGCTTTCTCCGAACAACACAATGGACGCTCCCACTTCGGCGACTGGCGGATGACCTAGTCCGACTCTACTTCACTCGGGTTCACCGGACGTGCGCCATCCTCCACCAACCGACCTTTATGAAGCAATACCGCCAGCTGTGGGAGCCGGCACCTTCTGGCACAGAACACTCGCCCTACTCCGCCAACTGCATGGGTCTCTGCCGGCAGAAGGGGCTGGACAAGACGTTCCCGGCCACCGTCAACGTCGTCTTTGCACTGGCGTCGCTCTTTGCGCCGAATCCACCGGAACAGAACGCGGCGCGAGCGGAGGCCTTCTTCAACGTCACACAACAGATCGATCTTATGGACGTCATCGGCGAGGAGGGAGGCATCGAGCTCGTGCAGTTGCTCCTCCTCATGGGCTTCTACCTACAAAGCACCGAGAGGTTCTCCAAGTGTTGGAACATTACCGGCCTCGCCATTCGCATGGCCCAGAACATGGGGCTGCAGCTGAGTCCGAGTGACGCCCGACGAAAGGGCTACTCGACGGGCTGCCTCACACAGCGGGAGGCCGAGATGCGAGTCCGCGTTTGGCACGGCTGTGTCTTGCTCGATCGGGAGATATCTACCCTGTTTGGTCGTACGTCGATGATCCGCAGCGATCATCTGCGACTATCGCTGCCAGAGGCCATCGACGACGAGTACCTCAGCGAGGACAAGGCCCAGCACAACGCCCAGCCCGCAAACCGTCCCAGCACCGTGGGGTCCTTCATCGAGACCATCAAGCTTTACGCCATTCTCGGCCAGGTCTTGGACCGGGACGAGTCGAAAGCCGCGGCGTGGACTCAGCCATCCGACGCATTGCCAAACGGCCATACGGACGCGCAGTCGCTGTTGGACCTGGACACTGTCATCATGGAGTGGCGCGACGCTCTTCCCTCACATCTCCAGCATGATCCCACAGCAGAAGACGCCCTACCCGAGAGCCCCGCCTTTCCGGAGACCACTGGCTTTGCAGCGCCGGCGCTGCGCCTGTATGTGAGGTACGTGTTCCCACTGTCGCCCATCTCTTGGCATCACGCAGCTGGCCCCGCAGCCCATTCGTTCCTCGGCCACGCAGTCGATTCGAGGTTATGGGAACTGTGTGTCCCGCGCAATCGCCATGCTTCAGGCAGCATCACCCACCGATCGTGTTCGTGCTGATTGATAAACCAGGTTTCTTCACGTCCGAGTCCTCATCCTGCGCGGCGCTCTTGAGCACCTCTTTCTGAAGAACCGGGACAAGTTTCCACCCACACAGGCCAAGGCCAGCCCGAGCGTTGGGCGTGTCCAAGACTGGATGCTGTCCGGAATCGCTGCGCAGTGTGTCTTATCGGCTCAGAGCCTTGTCCGCTGCCTTGACACGTATATCCAGACGGGCAACCTCGCTGCCTGGTGGTACAACATCAGCTGTGAGTGTCTCGCCTTGGCCATCGTCCCACGGCTGATCGCAGACTTGCACACGTGCGGCAGCGTACTGCTCATGGGCCAGTTGTGCTCGTTCGATGACAGCTTAGTGAATCGCGAGTCCCTCACAGCAAGCTGGGAGCTCTGCCTGCGCTGTCTGTCACGGTACACGAGCCTCAGCAGTATCGCCACCAACTCATTCAACCTGCTACAAGAGAGCGCCAGGAGGTTACTGGCGGAACGGGTATGTCCAGAGACCAGTCGGAGGGACTCTGACGAGCAGGATCGGCTGAATGATGCGCGCGACGAGGCCCAGGGCCGGATGGGTGTGCCGAATCAAAGCGAGCGCCCAAATGTTGGAGGCGACGAGTTCCACGCGCCACTGTCCGCAACACTCGTCGCGGATCCACTCTCAACGGCAGAGGCTCAGGCGGGCAATGCCATGCCAGATGGCCTCCCTGATTTATGGGGAGCGGACGATGCCTTGGGATTGGGAGGCTGGGCAGTCATGCCGTACCTCTCACAGGTCGCCCAGCTGGAGTCGCTGCCCCTCGAGTTCCACGACTTTGACATTTTCAACATCTCGTAGGCGCGATTATGCACAAATGTACGGGGTGCTCGACGAGTGCGCTGCTGCTCATGCCGCCCAGGTGTCACCCGCGTATGGGAAGAGTGATGTTGCTCGGAGTGCAAGGAGTGGACGCATTGCTGGGCCCGCCTCCATGCGGGATATCGACTTGCGTGCCATCTCTTATCTCGACACCACCCTCGCATTAATGGTGCCGACGTGAAAGGGCGTAGATGACCGCCCGGCCGCGGCCGGCTGGTCCCCTCGCAGAGGATCCCGGGAGATGATCCCTGGGTGACCGATCACCGATTGATCACCGAGGCAATCTCATTGCTCGGCTAAGACTTGCTGATGTCACCAATTCAAGCGCTTAGGATAGTGACTAATCCACCATTGACTGTCAGCCATGTACACACAACAAACAGCAAGCGCGCTAGCCACGTCGTCAAGCCGTAAAGTATATTAGTGACCACACGTTTCCCATGCTCGCAACACTACCCACTCGCACTCCCACACAATACCCTCCCCATGCTCCCTACACAGCAAACAGTCCAGGTCGTTGCGCGCCGCCCAGAGGCCGAGGTGCTGCCGGGCACGTTCCGCACTGAGACCCGCCCGCTTCCGGCGCTCCAGGACGGTGAGGTGCTCGTCGCGATCGAGTTCCTGCAGAACGACCCCGCCCAGAGGTGAGTGCTGCCTGACCGCCAGAAGAGACCTAGGCCTCACCCACCGCACAAGCTAACCGCAGGAAGTGGATCCAAGCCGGCCGCGACCCGGCGGTCCCAGGGATGCCGGTGATTGTCGAGGGCGAGGTCATGCGCGCGTCGACTGCCATCGTGCGTGTGCTCGCGACCACCACTGCGGCGGCGGACAAGTACCCCGTCGGCGCCCGCGTCACGGCTGGCCCAGTCCCGTGGGCCGACTATGCCATCCTCGGCACGGACAAACTGCGTGGTCCTGTCACGTACGTGCCATGTGAGGCGAGGCTAATGTCAGCGATGTTCCCGGGGTACAGGCGGCCTCGATCAGCGTTCTCGGTACCTCAATGATGACGGCGTATCACGGCGTGCGCGACGTGCTCAAGGTTCAGCCCGAGCATACTGTTGTCATCGCCAACGCCGGCGGGTGAGTTGCAGACTGAGACTTGGGCCGAGGCGAGAGTTGTGGCGAAGCGCGAGAGAACTGACCCAAGCTCGGTCGGGTCCTTTGCGGTTCAGATTGCCAAGCACATCTGCGGCGCGCGCCGCGTTATTGGCATCGCCGGCCCGCGCAAGACCGAGTTCGTGCTCTCGCTCGGAGCCGACGCAGTTGTCGACTACACCGCGCCCGACTTCCCACAGCGCCTTCTCGAGGCAGTCGGGCCAGATCTCGCGGACAGGCACCTCGAGTCGGTTGGCGGGGCTGTGTTTAACGCAGCCATCGCAGCCGTCAAGCCGCACGGCGTCATCGGCTTCTGCGGGATGTTGAGCACGTACAACGGCGGCAAGATGGACTGGAGCAACTTTATTGACCTGGCTTGGAAGGCGATTACGCTGCAGGGTAGGTCGGGACCAGGGCGCGCCACGACCGGGCACTTACACCAGGCTTCACGGTGTTTGACACGGTCGCCAAGTGGCCGGAGCGCGTCGCCGAGGTCGACGGCTGGATCCGGGATGGCAAGATCAGCGTGGCAGGCGGCGAGACGGTTGTGGAGGCGCGCGTCGAGGACATCCCCGCTGCGTGGCAGCACATCTTTGAGCACAAGGGCACCGGTAAGCTCGTGACCAAGCTGGTGCAATAGACGGGGCTCGGGTGAGTGTCACGCTGCCAAGTGTCGAGGACGGAAAGGGGCAGCCCGCATTACAGATAAGGATGCGATCAGTAATCAGTACGCGGCTTGTGATGTAGCCATGCTCGGTGCCCTCCGTTCCATCGGCGTGCAAGTCATCCCACCTCTCCTCGGGGCGAGTTGGTTTCTAGACCTCTCAGTCTGTAGACGCTGGGAAGTGACATGTCTGTGCACGTGATTGACCAGGTGGATGACGAGGAGCATACAACAGCTCACCGACTGGCCTATATACCTCGGCGTCGACAAAAGGAGAGCGTACGGGCCAGTTGCAGCCAGAGTTGTGCCGGTCAATATCCACCCGGCTATCAACATGTGTCATTCCGGACCGCAACCATAACAAGCACTGTTGCTCAACCTGCGATTCATCCATCACATCATCCGCCATGTCGCCCCACTCACCTCATCCGACGCTTACAGGGATGCCCGAGCCGGTGCTGCTCTGTATCTGCTCCTTCCTACACGACGATGACATCTACGTCCTCGAGTGGGTCTGCGCGCCACTCCGCGACTTCAGCGTGGGTCCCTCCCCATGTGCAACCGATGCGATGCTGATACCAGGACGTCTACTGGCGTAGCCGGGTGCGTACAGAGCTCCCGCACTGTCCGCCGGCACCACCGAGGAGAGGACATTGGCGCCGCGCTTACCGCGCCCTCTCGCGTCCAACTCTCGTGCACTTCGCGGTTCGCAGGAACCAAGGTGTCATCCTCCCCCTTCCCACGCCCCCCAGCCCGCCAGTTCAGCTGGCCGGATCGCTGGACGACCCCGAACTCTTGGTGATCGACGCTCGTGGGACGGCATACGTCTGCTCGTGGTCCGTGCACGCGGCATGGGGCTGGGTCCGAATTGAGGGGCCACAGCATGTCCGGCAGCTGGCCGTCGCGCCGTCGTGCAAGCTCCTCCTGGCAGCGAACGGCGTGTGGTTGCGGAAAGACGATGGAGACTACCATGACGCAATACCGCTATATGAGCGCACAGATGTTACCCACGTCGCGGCAGGGTACAATACCGCCGCGCTCCTCGCGAATGGACAGGTGCACCTGTGGCCTCATCTTGACCATCACGAGCAAATCACCGCCGAGCCGCCGAACCTCGGGCCTGGTGCGTTCACGCCCCCAGCGCCCACCCTCCTACCACCTCTCCCTGGAGCGACTAAGGTGGCCGTATGGGCACCTGCCAGGCCGTACTTGAACTACATCGCAAACTCGCGCCCCGTCATCGCCCTCCTTACGGATGTGGGCGATGTGTGGGTCTACCGAGACGAGTGGGAGCGCGTGCCGGCCCTCTGCTCGCAAGAGAACACCGAGATTGCTTTGGGCAGCTGCATGCTCGCCCCAGATGTGCGAGGCGTGTTCCTCGTGATTCTCCCTGGGCCCACAGTCGCTCGGGTGGACGGTGCCGCGCTCCAGGTCACGCGCCTCCTCCCCGCCTCCACGTCTTTCACCGCCCTCATACCTAACCATCATGACCAAGCCGACGTGCCCTTTGCGCTTCTTCTCGGTGACGATAGGGTGCTGTACGAGGCGTCATACACCGGACGTGATGTCGTGGTGCGTCGCCTGCCACTCGTTCGCCCAAAGGGGTCCGACGGCCAAGTCCTCTTCGCCACGTACGACTCCGCGCTCATTGCAGGCGACTGCCGCGTGCCGCAGGAGGCGATGTGACTGCGAGGACCACAGCTCTGCCAGTGTTGATCGATCCCATGCATAATCTACAACCTACTCTACAGTCTACCACGGGAGCTTGAGGCTGGGGTCGGTGACAAAGTACGACATGTCGTGCCCTGGCTCGACCTCGAGCTTGGAGAAGCCGTTGCCGAGGTAGGCAAACATGTTCTCATGGTCGTACTCGATCTCCATGTCCTCGAAGCGCGGCGTCTTGGTCATGTCGAAGAAGTGAAGCTTGCTGCCGGGGTGGATAGCGATGACGGGCCCGTTGGCCTTGCCGTTCTTGTACCACGAACTGCAGGTGGAGCTCCACGCGGTGGTGGGCATCATAGCGTTGCGATGGATGTTGAACTTGCGCACAATGTCCTTCTTCGGTGCGATAGAGCGGATGCCCTCGGACTGCATCTTGCTGATGCACTTGAGCATGTAGTGCGAGCACCACTCGATCGTCTGGGTGAGCGAGCCGTGGGCGACGGGTGCGCTGGGCCCGAGGAACATGAAGTAGTTGGGGAACCCGTCGACCATGAGGCTCATGTAGCCTTCGACGGGGCCGTTGCTCCAGCGCTCAGTGAGGTCGGCGCCCGCCTTGCCCGTGAAGGGGAAGCGGGGGAGGAGGGAGACGTCAAAGCCGGTGGCGCAGACGATCGCGTCGACCTCGTGCACGCGCCCATCCTTGGTCACGAGGCCGGTCTCGGTGATGCGCTCGATGGGGTCCGAGACGACGTTGACGTGGTCCTCACACAGACTCTCGAGGAAGCCGTTGCCGGGCGTGAGGCGGCGGCACCCGAGCGAAAACTTGGGCGTGAGAAGCTTGACGAGCTCGGGCTTCTTGGCGAGTCTGGCAGCCATGTTCTCCGTAGCGATCTTGACGGCCATCTCCTGCTCCTTCGTATCCTTGAGGTACATCCTAAAGCGCGAGTTGAGGGCGTCCTCGATGCCCTTGCGGTATGCGAGGAACTCGTCGGGGTTCTCGGCCCACCTCTTCTTCTCCTCGGCGGTGTACGCCTTGTTCGACCCGTTAGGGCCGGCGTACTGGGGCGCAGCGCCCACGGGCGTGATCCACGCCCCCGAGCGGATGAAGCACGTCATGCTGTCCACGAGTGGGACGAGAGCCGGCACAGTCTGCACAGCGCTCGACCCGACGCCGATGCACGCGACGCGCTTGCCCTTGAAGTCGTAGTCCTGGTCCCAGCGGGCCGTGTGCATGAGCTTGCCCTTGAATCCCTCGATGCCGGCAATGTCCGGCCACTTCCAGTTGTTGAGGATGCCGCTCCCGTTGACGAGGAAGTCGGCGCGGTCTTCAAACTCGCCGTTGGGCCCGCGCACGCCCACGACCCACTGCCGGGCGTCGTCGTCCCACCGCGCACTCGTGACCTCGTGCCCGCACTTGAAGTGGTCGTGCAGCCCGTAGGTCTCCACCACCGAGGTCATGTAGTCGCAGATCTCGGCCGAGCCCGAGTAGTAGTGCGACCAGTTCGGGTTCGGGTGGAAGCTGAACTGGTAGTCGTGGCTGGGCACGTCGCACGCGCACCCGGGATACCTGGAGTCAGCAGCGTCGCAGCCCTAGACGTACCGATTGTCGAGCCAGGTACCGCCAAGCTCGGCACTCTTCTCGTAAACGACGTGCTCGACGTCGGTCATCCACTTGTCGATCTGGTAGGCCATGTTGATTCCGCTCGCGCCGCCGCCAATGGTGATGACGCGCACGCTCCGCTTGGCTCCAATGGGCTGGTCGGGCAGCTCGTATCCAATGGCCTCGGGGTCGCCGTTGGGGGCGCCCAGGCCGGCCCACGGGTCGGCGGGACTCGAGGAGCCAGCGTTGGGGTCGGTGTCGATGGTCATGGTGGGAGGTTGGTGGGGTGTGGAGGTTCCAGGCTGGCTCTTATCAAGTCGCTGGGAAGGGCCGCGCCCCGCTGATGTCTGTCGCTTTTGGTAACGCCGCGGAGGGCGGGCACCTCTCTGTGTCAGAGCTTCTGACGCTTGGCGAGGAATGGAGCAACTGTCGAGTGGAGAGAATGCGGTTGACCCCATGGGATCCCCATCGGCGATGGCCGTCAGTCTCATTGCCGGGTGGGGTCCGGCGGAATGACCGAATCCCGGGTTGCTTGTTCTTTAGATCTCGACCGCTTGGCATCGTGAGTGAGTCTCTTGTCAGCGAAGTGCGTTCAGTGCGAGGAGACCACGACAACATGCTTGAGCTCCCCACCATCCCCACCACGACACGCGTGTTGGCCGTGTCTGCTGGCGTGAAAGCATCTCAACTTGCCCGTCACAACATGGTGTTGGGCAAAGTGCAGGCACAGTCGCGTTGGGCGCTGCTCCCCCACCCGGACCCGGCGTATGCCGCTGTTGCCCACCTGCTAATCATGCTTTATGAACGATCGCGGGGCCAACGGCGTGCCCCGCATTCCACACTGACCCACAATCACCACTCGAGATGGCAGCTACAGCGACGATGACCATGGCGGAGGGGGTCACGCACTATCCGAACCCAGTGCACACCGTACCGCCGTCGGTGCGGAGCGATGGCCCACGGGTCCAGAACGGGTGGGACCTCGACAAGATCAATCTCGAGGGCAACCAAGGCGGTGTCGTATGTGCCGCGCCCTCGCATGTACTCACCCAGATTCCACCATCCTATCTCTCGTGGCTTACGCCCATCTCAGCCGACGCGCCCATCGAAGACATCCGCGCCACGTACCAGCGTGACGGTGTGGTCCAGGTCCGCGGCCTTCTGGAACCGGAGGACGTCCTCTCCACACGCGAGAAGTGCGCCCCCTTCCTAGCCAGACTGACCACAGGTTCTTCGAGTTCGTCGCGCCCTCGGGCGTCCTCAAGCCCGGGACATCTCCGCGGGACGCCATCTACAACACGGACCTGGACCCGTCAAAGTTCCCCGGGCCGAGCGCCACTCAGTTCGATAGGAGCCAGAACGACAACGCCCTCCTCGACTACAGCACCCGCGCCGGCAGGGAGGACTTTATCGTCTCCTTCTCGGACCAGGATCGCCTCCTCGAGTTTGTCGGCCGCCTCATGCCCAGCTGGAAGGAGCCGATGCGCTTCCGTCGCCAGCTCCTTCGCACCAACATCCCGCGGTCGTACAACACCGCGACGCGGGTGCACTACGACCAGATGTACCTGCGCAAGATGGAGCCCGGAGCAGTGACTGGGTGGATACCCATTGGCGACGTCTCCCCCGTCTCTGGCGGGCTGCTGTACCTCGAGGGGTCAAGGGATATGGGCCTCGAGATCGAGAAGGCATTCTTGGACAGGAACAGCACACTGCCGCCAGATGAGCAGATCAGCGCGTTCAACCAGAACATGCTGTACGGCGGTGGCTTGACCAAGGACTGCGCGGCGTTCGCGCGCGCCACCAACCGCCGCTGGCTCGTCGGGGACTACCGTGCTGGAGACGTTGTGTTCCACCACAGCTGCATGATCCACTGCAGCGCCAACAACGAAGACCCGGATGAGCGTATCCGTCTGGCAACCGATGTTCGCTTCGCGGACAAGCAAGCGCCGTTCGACGACCGGTGGAACGAGTTCTACTACGCGGGAGACGGAAAGTAGTGTGCGCTAAGGGAAGTTGAAGTAGAAGCAGGATGCACTGTACCATGACGCCTGCCCGCACCTCCTGTACATGTTCCGACGGCCCACCCTTGGCAGCCAAAGCAATCACATCACCACCATAGTACTTCTGAGCTCTGAAGTCACCTCGACCTCGATTCACCCACACGAACCGCCGTCCAACACCCGCCTATTTGGTCATGAGACCGCCATCGGCCTGCCACGTCGTGCCGTTGACATACGACGCCTTCTCGGAGAGCATGAAGGTGATGATGTCCGCCATCTCCTCGGGCTGGGCAGGGCGGGCTGCAGGGCAGCGCTCGGGTGTGGTGCCCCACTCGAGCATGGCGGCCGCACCCGGGGTACCGCGGGTCATCTGCCGTTAGCGCTCGCCTCCGAAGCTGGTGCCGAGCGCGTCACACGCGCACACGCCTCCCTTCGTGTTACTCACAGGCGTGTCGATCCACCCGGGGGCGATGGCGTTAACGCGGATCTGCTGACCAGTGTAGTCGACCGCCGCGACCTTGGTCATGCCGATGACGGCGTGCTTCGAGGTGGTGTATGCCACGTTGGAGGGGATGGCCTTGTACCCGGCGATCGAGGCGATGTTGACGATGGCACCGCGCTGGCTGCGAGGCCCGGCGTTCAGAGGCTCCTGCTTCGCCATCTGGGCAAGCTGGTGCTTGAGCGAGAGGAAGACGCCGCGCTCGTTGATGTTGATCACGCG
>JAMALN010001171.1:0-10440 GCA_023630115.1 Cutaneotrichosporon sp. PK4640 | reverse complement strand
CGAACAGGCGGGCGCGGTTGTCGCCCTTGAGGTGCTCGGACACGGTGTTGATGCGGGAGGCCATTGTGCAGTCTGTGTAGTTGGGGATCTGGGGAACCACAGCGCAGCCTGGTCTTAAGTACGAGCTGGGGGCGAGCGGTCACCGGCCCAGGCGTGCGACTGTGCCGGTGCGCTGGTGCCGGGGAGGTGGGCAGAACGGTCTCGGCCGCACGCAGCGCCGGTGGTGCCTCGAGGGTCAGAAGGGCCTCCTTGGCCCTCCCCGCTCCTTCTGGCTTCCGCCTGCGTCTCCTCCCAGCAAGCGCCGCCAGCCCTGCTGCCACGCGATGCATTCCCCACGCCCGGCTGAGCAGTGCCGAGCGTCAGCAAAAAGTGTCAAGCCGGTTAGAGGGCAGTTAGCCGGCCACCGGCCAGTACTCGGACATATCCGAGTGGGGCGGCGGCCATGTAGTAAATTTCGGACGTTGATGATGTGGACGGCGCCGCTGCGCGCCGAGCGCTAGTGCATTCTCGACGGCCAAGCATGCGTTGCTCCATCGACCATACACGCTCACTGCATCTCCAAAGGCTCACATCTCTGCTCGCTCTCTCCAAAGGCTCTCATCTCTGCTCGCTCTGCTCGACGCCATGTCACATCGCAGGTCTCTCGCGTCTCACGTCTCTCACGTCCATCAAGTCTCTCACGCCGCCGTCCTACGTCTGGTGTTGCGCAGGAGGGGCCTGGCCAGCGTCCAGCGTCCCTCGCTCGCCTCGTGGCCGCGAGGCCCGGCCAGCCGCGCCGAGATACCTCTTCGTCTGATGTAATACGGACCGCCGTGCAGCCGCGCGCTAGCCCGGACGGTAGCCCCAGCCTGCCGAGCTGGCGGTGCGCTGGCCGCCGCCGCCCCAGATGCTGTTGCCGTCGGGCGGGCCCCAGATGTTCTGCGCCTGCGCCTGCGCGGCCGGGCGCGGGCGCCATGACGGGGGCGACGGCTGCGTCGAGTGCGGTGCGGAATGCTGGCCGGAATGCGGGGTCGGCTGCCCCGAGTGCGGGGCGGAATGCTGGCCCGAGTGTTGGCCGGAATGCTGCCCAGAGTGCTGGGCAGAGTGGGGCGCGGAGTGCTGCCCCGAGTGGGAGGCGCTGTGTTGGCCCGAGTGGCCCGAGTGCTGGCTCGAGTGGGCGCCCGAGTGGCCCGACTGGCTCGAGTACAGCGCCTGCTGTGTGTGCTGCCCAGCATGTCCCTGGCCCTGCTGGGCAGCGGGCGTCGCCCACGCGCTCGACGGATGCGGCGCCCCATGCGCCCCAGAGTACTGCTGGTAGTACGGGCCAGAGTACTGCGCGAACTGCGCCTGGCCCTGCTGAGCAGCAGCTGCCTGCGGTGGCGGCTGGAACTCGAATATGGCGGGGTTGGACAGTCTGTGCCCCTGCTGGTTCTCGCTCTGCCACGGCACGGCGGCGTGCGCGAGGGCGGTGCGCTGAGCGCGCTGCGCGCCCTTCTGCGACTCCTCGCGGCTCATCGTCCAGATGCTCCCGCCGTCGCCGCCGAAGAGCATCGGCGCGGGCAGCGCGTTGTTGCCCGGCGGGTGCGGGTGCTGGTGCGGGTGCGAGCCGAGCGAGAGGTTCTGGAGCAGGTCCTGCGCCGTTGTGGGTTGTGGGCCGTGGGTGTGTGGGCCGTGTGAGCCGAGTCGCGCCGACTGTTCCACTATCGGTGTGCTGGGGTCAGCTACAGTGACGCACTACAACAGCTGGTTGTCTGGGAAGTCGCACTCACTTTCTCTCCCACATGATCACCTCGTCGCCGCTGTCCTCCACCGAGCCGCCCTCCATGAGCCCCGCCCGCATGGCGAGGTTGACGGGGTCGTCCTCCGTCTCGGCGACGCTCACGCTCGCCGTCTCGCTGCTGCCCGCGACGAACGGCGCGCTCGGGAACCCGTCGCTGAGCGCCGCGGCCCCCGCCTCCGTCTGCATGAGCAGCTTGACGTCCACCAGCAGGTCGGCGATGCGCATGAGCTGCTCCTCGTTCGGGTGCACGTCGGCGCGCTGCGGCTCGACGCTCTCCTCGGCGTTCCCGCGGCGCAGGGGCAGGAAGCCGCGCATGTCCACGTCCTCCTCGAGCGGGCCGTCGAGGCTCGGGAGCTGCACGAGCGGGAAGAGGTGCGCCAGCGCGAGCATCAGGCGCTTGTACGCCGTCCAGAATGTCTCAATCGACGCGCGCAGCTCGGGGTTCGCGCCGTGCGCCGCGCGGCTCACGTACTCGAGGTGGCTCTTGAGCCAGCGGCTCATGATGCGCAGGCTGGGGAGGATGCGGCGGACGACGGCGGTGATCCGCGCCGCGAGCGCGAGCACCGTGTCGACGTCGTCGTCGTCCTCGTCCGCGACCGCGCTCTCGTCCTCGCCCGCGCGCGCCGCCAGCGCCTCCTCCACCTCGGCCGCGGTGACGCTCACGAGCGCGGTGTACAGCGCAAACAGGAAGCTGAGGCTCAGGTCCTCGACGAGGCGCCGCCGCTCGGTCTTGGCCGCCTCGGCCGGGTCCGCGCTGCTGCCGCCCCGGCTCGCGTCGAGCCGGCAGTACCAGTGCGAGCCGATGGCCATGGCCGTCGTCTTGACAATCGTCTCGGAGGGCAGCTTGCGCGCGCGCAGGCTGTGCGCAAACTGCTCGCAGAGGGCGTCGCGCATCCGCGGCACATGCGACGTGCTCGCCTTCAGGAAGAGGATGGCGCAGATGACGAGCAGGTCGCGGCGGAAGGCCTCGAGGTCGTCAGCGGGCGAGGTCGTGCCCTCGTGGCGCGACACGCGCCACCGGTCAAACGCGCGCTTGAGCACGCGCTCGAGGTTGGCCTCGCCGCCCGGGAAGGGCTGGCGCACGGCGAGCGCCCGGAAGTAGTGGTATGTGCAGTGGAAGTTGTCGCCGAGGTACCCGTCTATCACGGCGAGCTGGTTGAACGCCATGCCTGCTGTCAGCTTTCCCTTCTCCCCAGCTCACCGTTATCCGGCTGCAGTCCCCGCCCGATCTCGTAGTACATGACCGCCCGCTCAAACTTTGCGTCGCGGGGCGGCAGGCCGTCGCGCGCGTCCCGGCGCGCCTTCTCAGAGTACTGCTCCTTGTAGCGCTCGAGGTCGCCGAGGCATATAAGGCCCTTGTACACGAGGCCGACCTTCTTCTCGGCCTCCTCGCGCGAGAGGGGCGGGGCGAGGCCCTCACCCTCGTCGGCCTCGGGGACGGGCACGCCGGCCATGGCGAGGTGGTCGGCCGCGCGCTCCTGGAGGCGGTAGAAGGCGACGATGCGCCCGATGAGGCTGCGGTAGAACGCGTCCTCGGCGCCCAGGGCCCGGCGGAAGCGCGCGAGCGTGCGCCGCAGGTCGGCGCTGTCCTTGCCCTTGCGCGGGGGGAGGGACGCCTCGATGCGCCCCACGACGTCGCGGTACGCCTGGATAAGCGTGTATGTTGTGCCGAGCCAGAGGCTGTCGAGCGTCTGCGCGTGCGGCGAGAGGGGGTGCTGGAACAGGACGGCGAGGTAGACGTTGCGCGCACTGCGGTCAGCGGCGATCGGGCGCAGGGCGGTGGGTGAGGCTGGCGGGCGGGCGCAGGTGGCGCAACAAACCTGCCAACACTGGCGCCGGCGGCCTCGGCGGCACAAGCGATACACTCATCAAACAGGCCAGATACTCACTGCTGCCGCACGACATCCGCCTCGCGCGCCCACGGCGGCTGGCTCTGCATCAGGCTCTTGAGCTCGGCGCTCGCCGCCTGCGCGTCCCTGCTGTCAGCGGGCTCTGGCGCGACATACTTGTAGAGCTCGACGGCGCTCTTGCCCGGGCTGCCGGAGGAGGTGGTGTCTGTCGTGCTCGTGCTCGCGCCGAGCGCGCCCGCACCCGCGCCGCCACCACCGGAGCTGGGACCGGCACCGTCGCCGCCGCCGCGGTTTCGGCCGCCGCGCGCGCGGCGCCGCTGGTTCGGGGGTGGCATGGTGGATGTAGTGTTGGGCAGATGTGGCATGACGCCAGAGACGGTCGTTAGTTGTGGTGGGGGAGATGGTTACGTAACAGAGTCCGGTGTTCGACCGAAAGTGCAGCCCCCTCCGCCTCCGCTCCGCCTCCACATCTCTCTCCGCAACGGCGTCGTACACTACACACAGTCCAGTCTGACGGCTTGCATGCATGCTTGGATAGTAGATTACCTAGCCACGGCCAAACCATCCTCCGAGCCAGCCGCCCTTCTTGCCCGCAGGCGCCTCCTCCTCCTCCTCCTTGAGGGCGGGCTGTGGCGTCGCCTCGCGCTTCTCTCTGACGGGGGACGACGGCGCCGCCTTGGCCGCCTTGGCGGGCACGGGCGCGGCAATGGGCACAGGCGCCGCCTCCATCTTCGGCAGCCCCTTGCCGGCCTTGTCGAGGAGCTCCTCCATCGGCAGGTCGACGTAGTTGAACGCCGAGTCGTAGAACACGGGCTTGGTGACCGTGTGCGCAAACAGGGCGCGCTTGGCCGCGAGCGCGAGCGCGTCCACGCTCTCACCCAAAGCGTCCACCTGCTCCTTGGTGAGGGGCACAATCTCCTCGGCCAGCCCGCCCTCCTTGAGCGCGTCGCGGGCGCTCGCGACGTTCCGCGCCGCACGCTCCAGCAGCTGCACGGCCGAGGCGTACGACGGCGTCGGGTGCACACAGTGCAGGCGCGCGAGGTTGTAGCAGCGCGTGGCGGAGAAGTAGGCCTCGGCGGCCTCGGCGGCGCTGCGCACGCCGTCCTTCTCCTCCACGATAGGGAGGGAGCGAGCCTGCGACAGCGACTGCAGCACCGTGTCGTACAGCTTGATGACGGCCGCGAGGCCCTTGACCGCCTCCTCGAGCTTGGCGCGCCCGCCGGGCACCTTGAACACGGTGGCGTCGGCGGGCAGGCTGCTCGGCGCGGACGCGAGCGTGTCGACCAGAAGCAGGTCGCGCCGGATGCGGTGGCTCAGCAGCATGAACACAATGTACTGGTGGGCGAACGAGAGGCTCTGCGCCGTGCGCGTCGAGCGCAGCGTGCTGCTCGCGGTCGCCTCGTGGTCGTCGAGGAGGCGGCGGGCGACGCTCTCAGCGTCGCCGAGCACGCCGAGCACGCGGTCCCACCCCTTCATCCCGCCGCGGCCCGTCGCCTTGCCGGCGCCCGTCTTGTTGACGCGGCCCAGCGCCTCCTGGACCTTGATCATGGCGGCGACGAGCTCGGCATTGCGGAACTCGACCTTGTCGCCGGCAAACTCGACGTCCTCGAGGGTGCGGCGGCCGGCCTCGAGCTCGGCCGCGCCCGTCTCGGTGCGGAGCGACTCAACGAGCTTGCCGAGGCCGGGCGACGCCTCCTCCATCATGTCGGCGTCAATGTCCGCGACGACGCCCTCAATGTCGTGCGACTCGGCGCGGCCGAGCTTGTACGCGCTGAAGCGGATGAGCGGGTCGTACGCGTCGATGAACTCGGTCGCGAGCGCCTGGTCGTACGAGTCGCGCGCGGCGCCGGCGAGCGTGTCCAGCAGGCGGCGGCGGGCGGCCAGCTCGGCCAGCACCTCGGCGTAGGCGCCGCGCTCGAACGACAGCTCGGCGCGCACGCTCAGGTGGTAGATGGTGAGCTCGGCGAGCGTGCGCTGGTTCAGGCGGTCCGAGGCCGCGAGGGCGACGGCGATCTCGTGCAGCGACGAGGCGAGCTTGTGCGCCCGGCGCAGCCACGAGATCTGTTCGCGGCGGGCCGAGGGCGGCGCGTTCGGCTTGCCCGCGAGCGCCTTGAGCTCGTGCGAGTAGGCGAGTGCGCGCTCGGCGGAGAACAGGACGAGGTGGAGGTGGCTGGTGTCAGCGCGAGAAACGGGTAACCGCAGCACACGACTTGTCACTGCAGCTCCGCAACTCACCGGACATCAGTCGCCGTCTCGGCGGTCACCGCAGGGGCCTTCTTGAACTGCTTGCCCTTGCCGTTAGTGAGGCCAGTCACCTGGCGCAGGCGGTGGAGCTTGTTGGCACAGTGGTGGCTGGGGTCAGCGTTGCTTCATGGAGGACGCACCGGTACCGCTCATAGTCGCCGTTACGCAGGCCGTAGACCGCGCGCTCGCGGCTGAGCAAGTTGAGTGCTGGGGTTAGCTTCACTTCTCTTACTTAGCTACCTTTAAACGAGAGGTCCTGCGACATCTTGCTGGCGATGTCAATGAAGAGCGGAGCAGCGATTTGGGTGCACGGCCTGGTGATAGTGATCGTGGAGTGCCTGCGCTCAATTTGCTCCCGCTCCAACCTCGACATGGCAACAACTCGTGTTGTGGCCTTCCTCCACCATCTCTTCCACCACAAACCACAATGTCATCAAGAGTACGTCTCTAGCTGGTGGCTGCTGACCACAGGGACGAGGAGGACACCGCGGCGGACGGGGCGGCGGCGCG
The DNA here is from genome assembly GCA_023630115.1 of Cutaneotrichosporon sp. PK4640. Classification (NCBI taxonomy): domain Eukaryota; kingdom Fungi; phylum Basidiomycota; class Tremellomycetes; order Trichosporonales; family Trichosporonaceae; genus Cutaneotrichosporon; species Cutaneotrichosporon sp. PK4640. The sequence continues at coordinate 4,077 of JAMALN010001171.1, read as the reverse complement.
CGCCCCGAGGAGCGCAAGAAGCGCGAGGCGATCCTCAACCTCGCGCTTTATGTCGACAAGAGCATCCGCGTTACGCTGCAGGGCGGCCGGGCGGGTGAGTCGGAGCGCATGGGAGCGAGCGCAGCGGGCCGGGTATTCTGGAGGATGGGGGAGCGGATGGGAGCTGGCGTAAGGCCAGGAGGGCGGCCGCTCCTCTCCTCCCTCACCTTGCCCCTCGCTGCACGCTTCAGCTACTCATGTGAGACGAGAAGCTGACACCAGTCACTGGCACGCTCAAGGGGTACGACCAGCTCATGAACCTCGTGATGGACGACGTCGTGGAGCACTACGAGAGTGAGCTATTGGTGGAGTTCGTCAGCTGACAACAGACAACGAGATGCCGGAGCGCACGCTCGGCCTCGTCGTCCTCCGCGGCCCCAACGTCGTGCTCATCTCCCCGACCGACGGGCTGGCCGGTGAGCTCTCGAACCGACGCCGGAGCTGACGACAGAAATCGAGAACCCCTTCGCCCAGTAGCGTGCAGTAGCAGTATGCAGCAGTAGACCAGCCTCGCGCAACGGATATGCTAATGCTAATGCATGTGACTAACTCTCTCCTAACCTCGCGCACTCCCAGGCCCCATGGGCACGCCGCCGATCGCAATCTCGATCTCGTTGGAGATGGCGCGCAGCACGTCGTGCATGACCCCCACGGAGCACATCATGCTCTCACCGGCGTCGAGGCGCGCAGCGGGTGGCATCACGGGCGTGATGCTCTTCACCGCCACGCGGCCCTCCTTGGGCGTGACGCCCTTGCCCGGCGTCTTGGGGTTGGGCGTGCGCGGCGTCCCGGCCGGCCCAGAGGGCGTGGACACCTTGGCGATCTTGGCGGCCTGGAAGCCCTTGAGCATCGCGTTCCCGACGTTCGGGATCGGCGTGAGCGGGCCGCACGTCAGGTCATCGGGTACGTCCTTCCGCCGTGTTGCGTCGCAAAGGAGGAAGCGAGCGCCACTGGCCTGCGTGAGAAGCACGTCGAGGGCGTAGCGCGCGGGAGTCTTCGCCTCGTGGTCCCATACCAGGCGGTACTCCGTCACGCTGCGCACCACGAGCGCCGGGTACGGGCTCGCGCTTGCCACGCGCAGCGCCTCCGCCTCGAGGAGGAGCGGAAGCGTCGCGCGCAGCAGCTGCAGGAAGTCGCGGCCCGCATGCCCGCGCCCGCCCGCTGGTGCGAGCTGCGTAAGCTCGTTCAGGTGGGCCGATAGCAGCGGGGCAAGCGCCGCGTGCGGGTTGTCCCCGCCGTCTGTATGCGGCATCCCGGTTGGCGCTGGCGTCGCGCTGTTTACTCCAGAGCGCGAGAACGACGCCTCGTACGAGTCGGAAGTCGGGGTGTACGTTATCGCCACGTTGAAGCCCGGCGCATACTGGACGCTCGCCGTGCACAGGTCGAACGAGAGCATGCGTATGTCCCGGAACTCCTCCTGCTTGTTGAGGCGGTTGACTGCTGTCAGTTCTCTCCGGCCGTGCTCCAACTCACCCTCGCCGGCGACCACGATGACCTTGCTGAGGCGCTCCCACTGCTCAAGGAAGTCGGGCACACAGCGCGCGATGCTCGGCGCGTGGAACCGGACCGTGAGGGTGTTCTGGTCGAACGTGATGCCCTCGGCGCGCCCAGCCTCGGACGCACGCGCAACGGGCGCGGCGGGCTGGCTGTCCAGCGACGGCTGGTGGCGGAGGCGCACAATGGTCTCCACGTTGCACTCCCGCCCGGACCACCAGTTCTTGATGACCAGGAAGACCTTGGGCGACGCGACCTCGGCAGCACGCCCGTCCTTGAACAGGTGGCTCGCGTTGACGCAGATGTTCGGCACCATGCCCGCGAGGGCCGAGCGGCTGCGCGGCACGGCAAAGTCGTTCTCGTCTGGGAACTGGGTGGTGTAGGGGATGCCGCGGTCCTTGAGCTGCTGCTCGACCATCGTCTGTGCGACGAGCGCGTTGCAGTACGTGAACATGTCCTGCAGGTCCCGGGCGTGCACCTGGAAGGGGCCGCCCTTCTCTGCTCTGCTCTCCCACTTGAGCACATCCAGCTCGGTCTCGGCCTCCTCGCTGTCGAGGCCGCGCTTGGCGCACTTGGCTGCCCGGCGCTCCACCAACTTGGCGAGGTCGATGGGGATCCGCTCGCCGACCGACATCTTCATGCCGCCATTGCCCTCCATAGGAACACGCAACAGCTTGAGCAGCTCGTACGCGATGCCCTTGGTCGTGACCTTGGCCACAAAGTAGTGGTTCTGGGACACGGGTAATGGCACAAACACTGTGGTAGACGGATGTAAGTCGGTCTTGGACAGGTCGTTGGTTCGCAACGCCACGCGGCGTAGAGGGTGCAGGCCCAGCTGGCGGAGGTTGTCCTCGATGTCCTCAACGATAATGGCGGAGACCAACCGGTACACGTCGTCGGCCAACCGCGTCTTCTGCTCGTTGGACGAGTTGGTGGCCAGCTTTGCGCGCAGCGTGCGGTTGTTCTCCATGACCTGCCCGTTGTCGCGGGCGATGGAATCTTCGATTTCGAGCAACCCCGAGATCGACGACACGGCGATGGACAGCTGCCCTCGAGACGGTAAAGGCACGATGAGGGACACTGGCCGTGTGCTCGACTCCGACTCCTCCATCCGTGGAGGGTTGAGTGGGTCCAGGACGAGCCGCTCGTTTGTCAACAGCGGCGCCGTGTTCACCCGCGAGAGATGGGCGGCATGCGCTCGCGTCGCAGCTGTGACGATCCCCTTCATGCTCAGGGAAGATGGGTCCTGGTGGTTAGCATGATGCAATGAGAAGCCCTTGGTGACTCACAATCCTCAAGCCTGTCGCGTCCATGGCCTCGCCAGCCTTTAACCCTCCACCAGCTCCTGCCTCTCCGACCTCCCACTTGATCCCCAGCTCAAACCGCACCGTGCGGTCTACTGGTTCGACTCCGCATGCGGCTACTTCCCGCAGCACCCGCTCCGCCTCGCTCATGGGCGACGCCGCCTCAGCCAGCGTGAAGGTGATGGTCCCGCCAACCATTGGCCGCTGGTTGTTCGAGCTGCTGGCTTGCGCCTGTTGGGGCCGCTTGGCGCCCGGCGCGGCTGGTGGGGGGGCCTGTGTCCGTTGACGGCTGCTGTCAGTTGCGCCCCTCGCCAACACTCACATCCAGTACCTCAACCGGAGCTCCTTCTTGGTGCGGTCGATCTCAACCTGGAGCTGCCCCCGCCATCGCCCCTGCGTCATGGTCAAAGCCTGCGAGTAGAGGACCTCGAGCTGGTACGCGAGCGACATATGTTCTAACCGTTAGCTGCATCACGCGCTGAGACTCACGCAAGAAGTTGTACACTCGCACAAGCGGAGCGTCCACCTTGGCCTCGTCGGCGTCGGCGTCTCCCTCCTTCTCCTTGTCGCCGTCAGCCTCCTGGGGCGCAAGGACTTCTTGGTTGCACATCGCCAGAATCTGGTTGAGCTCGGGAGTGGAGAATGGCTTTGGCGCGTCCGCGCCATCGACCTTCCAAGCCCATTCAAAGCCGCACAGCCACCACTTGCTGTCTTCTTCGAAGCTTTGGAGCGAGAGCTGTGCGACCCAGCCATTGTCCCCGCCGCCGCGCACGTAGACACGCCCGTCGGCGATGCGCTCCACAACCAGATCTGGTGGGACGTAGTCGACGCATCGCAGCCGGTACAGCGTGTGCTCATTCAGCCGCTCGATGTTGTCGAGCACTGCGGCCGGCTTGAGCGGCGGGCGCGGCACAAAGTCCTCCGTCAGTTGGGAGGGAAGGCGCGAGTACGTCCCCGTGGACTGGAGGGAGAGCGCGGTGAGGAGGTCGGCATTGCGCTCGCGCAACATGTCGATCATGCCGGTCACATGGCGGATGTGGGTGATGGCGGCCTCCTGCTGCTGGTTCTGGTGCTCGAGGAAGTGCTGGATTCGCCGCGCATCCGTGACCTTGCCGCGCACGACTGGTTCCTCGGCGCCATCGACACGCGCCTTGCCCTTGAGCGGGAAGGCCACGGGCGAGGTGTTGTTGGACTCGCCGTTCGAGTGCGGGGTCGGGAACGCGGCCGCAGCCGGGAGCCC
>JAMALN010001170.1:0-10446 GCA_023630115.1 Cutaneotrichosporon sp. PK4640 | reverse complement strand
GCGCGGTGCCGTTCTTGTTCTTGACCTCGAAGGAGAGGTTCTCAAAGGTGGCGACGGAGCCCTTGGGCGCCGTCGAGCTGGTGGGGAGGGGGCTCATTGCCATGTCCATGGTTGGGGGTGTGTTGGGGTGTGCAGAGCGCTCTCCGGCGCTTTTATGTCCCGTCTGAACTGGGACGGCGTTTGAACCTGCAGCTCTGCACGGCGGTGTTTGCTCGGCCTGCATCCTTCAGTCTAGTGTAAGCGTGCAGAGGGATTCCGAACAGCGCGCGCCCGGCGATTGAGAAGGGACAGGAGCAGGATGTTACGCTGCCACCCAAGCCCACGGAACGGGCCAGGCCGGTCCGAGAGGAGAACGTGAATCTGTCACCGAGCCCGCCGTGAAACACGGGGGGGCGCCGGCCTCTGCTCGCGCGCACAACGGCATGCCAGGCGTCTTCAGGCCCGGGCAGTGTTCCCGCCGCCTTGTGGTAGGCTGGGGGCCTTAGAGTTGCGCAGAACACCGCCGCGAACGCGGTTCGGCCTTTGCTCGCGCGGCAGAGAAACCCGGAGAGGGGAACGTACCTTGCTTCCGGAAATGGCGTGGGAATACAATGTTTGGCCTGGCCGGACTGACCTGTCTAGGTGGAGACGCGAGTAGTGCAACTCATAAAGTGATCATCGCGAGCTGCAGCGCAATCTTCGACGTCTGCGAGGGGACGTGCATGCGGCCGCTCGCGTCGGCGGCTGCGAGATCTGTGGCGTCAAACGCCGTGGCTTGGACGACTAGAAGCAGTGTAGCGAGCAGGTCTCCGGGCCGTGCATAGGCATCGAGGTCCATTGTGGCCGTGGAAGCCTATTGTGGTGGAGCCGAAGAGGGGGCGAGATACACGAACGCGATCGCCGGTCCGTGGGACGCCGATACACCGCGGCATGTCGATCAGTTCATCGAGATCTGCAGTATGCACCGCGAGCAGCTGACTACAGCTGGCGGTGGAGTAGCGCCGGCGATAGACGCCCGAACTCTTCGGAGAGTGGTAGCTTCTGCTGCCAACCTTAAACGCAGATGGGCCAGACACGAGGGGTGTCCGGCACGGTGCCTGGCACCCGGCGTCTGCTTCGAGGGTCTGCAGTGGCAGTTGCGTGGTGGCGGATGTTGACCACAATGGCTGGCATAGGGGTGCAGACGGGGGTGGCCGTGCTTCTCGGCGTGGTCTCGAACCAGCAAGGGGAAGGTGTCCGTCAGCCTCATGCACGAGTGAGTGGTGAAAGCCAGCTGCTCCCCTGTCTGTGGCCAAGTGTGGTTCAAGGGTGCTGCGGGGTGGGGATGGGGATGAGGGAAGCGGGAGCGGGAGGGGGCAGGCTGTGGGGTGTGCTTGCACTCAGGAGGCGCTGTGTGAACATGTAAACTGCATAGTGGGATGGCGAGGTGTGCGCGCATCAGCCGCCTCGTGATGTCGGCTTGAATATGGACGATCCACAGATACGCCCCCGTCAGCTATGTAAACAGCACACTTCCCAACTTCCTGCACCGGCGCCACTCCCGCGCCAGCTGGGCCCTCCTCCGCTGCCAGTCCACCGCTGTCCCAGTCTGCTCGCTCCACTCGCCGAGGTCCTCGTATAGCCGCGGTCGTCACCGATGCCCTCCGCTCCGCTCGATCACACGTCATGGCGCATCATAGGCGCATTAGTGACTACCCTTCGGTGTCGGCTTGTGGAGAAGTCTCCTAGCATGCATGGTCGAACCGTGAGTCAGCATCGTCGCCGAGGTTCGGGGTAGGAGCAGTCGCCGCCGCACTTCGGAGTGGAGGGCAAATTCGGAGTGGGCGTAACACATGCCAAAATCCCGCCGGCGCCCCGCTTGGCATCGTTCGTAGACGCCGAGCAGGCAGACCCCGCATCGTCGCCAGTCAGTCGCCGGTATTTCGGACTCCGCTAGACCCACCCACGCGCACAACTACCAGGGTTGCCATGTGCATGCTACAGATTTCTTCGATGCTCCCCGACTTGCTAGGCCTGCTCCAGCGCGCTGATGTGCACACCCTGCCCGTGGCCGTCCAGCTCCTGTCCGTCAGCCCATTCCGGCACGATACGCACCTCGCGCGTGTCAAAGTAGAGGCCGCACAGCCGGTCGTCGACTTGCCACTTACACTGCCACACGGCGGCCTCGGCCGCCAGCGTCGGGTCTGCGGCAGGGCAGGCGACCCGGTTGTCGTCCGGCACGAGCGTGGGCATCGCGTACGCCGGCTCGTCGTCGTCCGACTCGTCGACCTTGTCGTACACGCCCATGAGGCGGCCGCGCAGCTGCGACACCTGCGCAAGGAGCTCGTCGTTGCGCTTCGAGAGCTCGTGCGCGCGCGTGCGCTCCTTGTGCAGGTCGACCTCGAGCTCGTGCTTCTCCTTACTGAGCTGGTGGTGCTGCGCGGCCTTGCGCCGGATGCTGTCGTCCGTCCGCCGGTTCTGCTCTAGCAAGAGGGCGACCTGCTGGCGCGCCTTGTCTGCGTCGACGGTCGCCGCGTCCACCGCCGCCTTGTTGAACAGGTCTCTCTGCTTCAGGCCCAGGGTGAGCTGCTCGCGCAGCTTGTCGACCTGGGCCTGCAGCTCCTTGGCGCGGTTCACCTCCTGCACAGCGCTCGAGGACGCAGTCTCGTACTGCTCGCGGATGAACTCGAGGTCACCCTTGGTCGTCTTGTGCGCCTTCTTGCTCCGCTTCAGGTCCTTGCGGAGGGTGGCGATAATGGCGTCCCTCTCCTTGATCTGGTCCTCGGCGGGGGCGTCGGGAGGGAGAGTCACAACAGTGCCTGTGGAAGCGCCAGAGTCGTCGCCCGCTGCGACCTTGGTCCCGAGCTCAGTCACCGTAGCCTCGAGCCCCTCGATCGTCGTGTTGCGCTTCATGAGCTCGACCTCAGTCGCCTTGACCATGGCCTCCAGCTCCGCGACCTCCTCGACGCGCTTGTCTAGCTCCTCGCGGACGCCGTCGAGCTCAGTCTGCGCGGCCTCGCGCTGAGCCTCGTGCTCCTCCTCAGCCTGGCGCTTCTTCTCGATCTCGGCCTTGGCGTCCTCGAGCTGCTTGTTGAGCTCGCCGCGGGACTCGGCGAGGATCTGAGCTCTCTGCGCCTCCGTAGTCTTGGCGCTACCGCGGAGCTCCTCGTTGTTGGCCTTGACCTGGGCTAGCTGCTTTCTTAACTCGGCATTCTGGGCGCGCGACGTCTCTAACTCGCCAGTGAGGAAGTCGAGGGTCCGCGAGCCATCCGCACTTTGTGATGACCAGGCAGCCGACGCAGCGACGGAGTGGCGTCTCCCCGTCGCAGCCGGGGTGTGTGTACTGAGGTGATCGGCTAGCTCGCCTGCCGTCGCGAGCGTGGCACCGCAGCCCTGCCATTCACAGGTGTGCTGCTCTGAAGTGTCAGTTGTGCACAAGATGAGGTGAACTTACCAGGCTCTGGTGGGTGAGGGCTCTGTCTATCATCGGAGTCGTCAAAGATCTCCATCTCCACTCCTTCATGGACCACGCGCTTGGTGCTCGGCGGTTCCATCTGGGTCGCTGGCCCAGCACTCGAGTCTCTACTCGAGTCTCTGCTCGAGTTCAGGTCCTCGATAGACTCGAGCTGCGACGTCTGCGGCGCCTTCTCAGCGAGTTTGCGGAAGACGGATGGCGACGGCTGCGGGACAGGCTGGAGCTTTCTCCTATTGCGCGTGGTTCGCGGCCCGGGCCCAGCGGCACCGACAGATGCGTCCGAGGACACTATATCTATCACCTCTTCCTCGCTGTCCTCGTCCGGGTCTCGAGGTGCTGGGCGTGCCTGCGACCGCGCGGTGCGCCGCGGCGGTTCGGGCTCGTCCTCGTCCAGCTCGTCACTCTCCTCCGTCGCGGTGCCTCTAGACGGCGAGGGGCGGATCGGGGGTATGATGTCGAACCTCGGCGTGCGCTGGCTGGCAGTCGGCGCCGTGGGCATCGGCCGGCCTCCCGTTCGCCTCCCCATCGCCTTCCTGCCCGGCGGCAAGTCGCTCGTGCTCGGCGTCTTCACGAGGGTGGAGACAGACGTTGAGCGTGTCGCGCGCAGGTTGGGTGTGGAGGACTCGGCACCTGAGGTCAGCACTGCGCAACTGGCTTGCGGGTAAGGTTGACGCACTCCTTAGACGATCGCTCGTTCGTGTCTTCTTGGGCGGCGTGTCTCGCCCTGCGCCGGCGCGGCGCTTGGCGCGGGTTGACGGTGGTTCTGGGGAGTCGTCGTACGACGAGTCGTGTCGAGTTGATCGGCGAGGCGGCATCTCGACAGGTGTGTTGTGGTTGTTGATGCGATGTGAGGAAGGAAGCAAGGTTGATGCGACTGTCGCCGTGACGAGGGAAGGTTGCTGTGAGACGGCATTCCGCCAGTCACGTGATTTGCGCAATGTCACGTGGCAAGTTCCTGACTCGAGCAGCACCCGCCGCTCGCATCTCCCAAAGTTGGGATCAGCGCCGCTGGGCTGGTGGTTGATTACAGACAGAGAACAATCCCCTTCCATTCACTCTCTCTACGCTCTCTCTCCAACAACACTCTCCTTCTCCCACGTCCCTATACCCCCCAACATCACTCTCCCCCACCCATGCCTCCAAAGTTCGACCCCACCAAGCCCGAGGTCGCCGCGCTCATCAAGGAGTTTGAGGCCTTTGGCCTGAGCACCAACTCTGCGACCGAGCTCGTGCGCACCCCCAAGGCCGGCAACGCCTTCCGCTCTCTCGTCGACGAGAACGGCCTCTCGGGCAAGTCGTTTGAGAACAACCAGGCAAACGCGCTCGTCAAGCTCTCTGCCGTCGGCACCAAGCTCGCCCCCGAGGCGCGCAAGTATGTGCTCGACCGCATCGTGAGCGGCGACCTCAAGTCGCCCGACCAGGTCGCGGGTGAGTGATAGTGGCGTGGGAAGCGATAAGAGATGCTGACTCGACAGCCGCCGTCAAGTACCTGGAGAAGAACCCTTCCCTCCCTGCCGACACTGCCGCCTTTGACAAGGCATCTGGCGTCGGTGAGTTCCCGCACGACGATGCCAACTGACACCAGGCGTCAATGTCACTGCTGCCGACCTCCCCGGGTTGTTGAAGGCCCACGCTGCCACCCTCTCCTCCCCACCCAAGTCCTGGTCTGACCAGGGACCCTTCCTCGGCGGCATCAAGAACAGCGACTCGGACTTGAAGTGAGCTTCACGGCTTGCAAGGGCTGACAGCAGATGGGCACCCACTGCCGACCTCAAGACTGCCGTCGACGCGTACTTTACCGAGCTCTTTGGCTCCAGGGAAGCCGCCACCAAGGCGAGAGCTGAGGCCGCCGCCGCGTCCAAGGCCAAGGCGGCCAAGGTGAGCACGCACACTGCTTCTCGAGCTCACACCCAGGAGCCCAAGAAGAAGGCTGCCGCCCCCAAGGCCGCTGAGACCACGTACGAGGCTTCCACTTCCAACTCCCCCTATATCCCCACGCGTATCTTCCAGGAGGGCTTCCTCTCCGAGTTCCACAAGGTCGGCGAGAACCCGCAGATCAGCCCCAAGCTCAAGGAGGAGCACCTCAAGTGGACCGGTGGCAAGGTCTACACCCGCTTCCCCCCCGAGCCCAACGGGTATCTCCACATCGGCCACGTCAAGGCCATCATGATCGACTTCGGCTACGCCAAGTTCCACAACGGGAGAACCTACCTGCGCTACGACGACACCAACCCCGAGGCCGAGGAGGGCAAGTACTTCCAGTCGATCCTCGAGACCGTGCGTTGGCTCGGCTTTGAGCCATGGAAGGTCACCTACTCGAGCGACAACTTTGACAAGCTGTACGCCCTCGCCGTTGACCTCACCAAGCGCGGCGGCGCCTACGTGTGCTTCTGCGACGGCGAGAAGATCAAGGCGGACCGTGGCGGCGGAAAGGGCAACCCGGTGGCGTGCGAGCACCGCGACCGCACCATCGAGGAGAACGTGCGCGACCTCGAGAAGATGAAGAATGGCGACTATAAGGAGGGCGAGGCGTGCCTGCGCATGAAGATGGACCTGTCGAGCGGCAATCCGTACATGTGGGACACGGTCGCGTACCGCGTCAAGAAGGCGCCACACCACCGCACGGGCGACAAGTGGAAGATCTACCCGACCTACGACTTCACCCACTGTCTGTGCGACTCGTTTGAGAACATTACCCACTCGCTGTGCACGACCGAGTTTGTCCCCGCGCGTCAGTCGTACGAGTGGCTCTGCGACGCCGTCGAGGTCTACAAGCCCCGCCAGTACGAGTTTGCGCGCCTCAACCTCCAGGGCACGTTCCTGTCCAAGCGCAAGGTGCGCCGCCTCGTAGAGCAGAACCTCGTCAAGAGCTGGGACGACCCCCGACTCTACACGATCATCGCGCTCCGCCGCCGCGGTATCCCTCCTGGCGCGCTGCTGGCGTTCGTGTCCGAGCTCGGTGTCACCACCCTCCTGTCTGAGACCCAGCTCCAGAAGTTCGAGTCGACCGTCCGGAGGTACCTCGAGGACACTGCCCCGCGTCTCATGATGGTGCTCAAGCCTATCAAGCTCATCATCGACAACGTTCCCGACGACTACCAGGTGCCCGTCCAGGTGCCGCTGCACCCCAAGGTGCCGGCCATGGGCTCCATCGAGACCATGTTCACCAAGGAGGTGTACATTGACGCGGACGACTTCCGCACCGAGGACTCGCCCGACTACTTCCGTCTTGCGCCGGGTAAGAGCGTCGGCCTCTTCAAGGCGCCCTTCCCCGTCACCTGCACATCGTTCAAGACGGACGCCGACGGCAACGTCACCGAGATCCACTGCAACCTCGACAACGAGGGCGAGTTCAAGAAGCCCAAGGCCTACATCCAGTGGGTGCAGGCGCCCGGCGCAGTGCACATCGACGAGGTGCGCTACTTCCACCCGCTGTTCAAGCACGACCCGCCCCCCAAGGACTTTGAGAGCGACGTCAACCCCGCCTCGCTCGAGGTGTTCAAGGGCGCGGTGGTCGAGCCGGCGTTCTACGAGCTCGCCAAGAAGGAGATTACGCAGGCGCGCGCCGAGGCGCACGCGCGCACCCAGAAGGCGGCGGCCGAGAACGAGGTCGCCAACGACGAGGCCAAGCCCGCCGACCATGTGCCCGAGGCGCATGGCGACGAGCCCGTCGTCACGGCCGACCAGCTCGTCGGCATGGAGAACATTCGCTTCCAGGCTATGCGCCTCGCGTACTTTGCCGTCGACTCGGACAGCAAGCTCCAGTGCATCGACGAGGCGGCTGAGGCCAAGCCCGGCAAGCGCGACGGCGACAAGATTGTCCTCAACCGCATCGTCTCGCTCAAGGAGGACGCGGGCAAGAAGGCGTAGTAGATCACTGGCATCTGTAGTTCTGTCGTAGTTTCCATCGTGCAATCATGCAGCAGTGCACGAGTGATAGCTGGCCAACACCAAGCTGCGACGGCTCACCGTTCCCCGAGGAACGATCGACTGCCCCCCTCCCCTTCCTTGCCCGTCTTCACGCTCGAGACTCCTCGACACCTGCCACTCTTACATGCACTGTTACATATGTGCACACGGGTATGTGGTTGACTTATACATGGGAACTGCCATACAGTAGCCTTCACTCTCCCCTCTGCTTGCCCGCCTATGCCGGGATGGCCGGCTGGTCGACGTCCATGTCGTTTCTAGGCGCAGCCGGGGCGGCCTGCACGGGTGGCGGGAGCACAGAGTTGTAGATGTCGCCCGACATTGGCTGCTCCTCGCCGCCCTCGTTCCCGTCCACGGTCCCCGAGTCCCACGGGTTCTGGAATCTGATGTCAGCTCCCGAGACGTCTTCGTAGCTCACCGTGTAACCTTGGGCTTCTCGATCAGGACGTTGCGGTATAGCTGGTCCCAGATAACCTGCCGCGGTGGGTTCTCCTTGAGCGCCTCGTCTTCGTAGTACGTGTTGACGTAGTACCCGACGCGCACAAACTCCTTGTCGCGGTACGAGGCGGTGATGATGATAACGGTGACGCCGAGGATCTCCTCAGCGTCGACCGAGGGGAGCAGGCTGTGCTTGGGCGCGGGCGCGACAAAGTCGAACGCGTTCACGCCGGCGGGGATGGGGCCGACTGCTGTCAGCTCAATCAGAAGGAGGACGCACCCATACATGAGTCGAGCTCCTGGTCATAGTCCTCGGTGTTGGCCGAGCCGACGTAGATGAGGCGCCACTCGAGGTCTGGGGAGTCAGCACGCGCCCCGCATACCGCGCGCTACGCCCACGCGCACCGCTGGCGACGGGCAGTGCGGCGTCGCCACTCACCCTCGGCCAGTGGGGCTATGGCCTCGAACTTGATCTTGAAGTGGTAGTCCTCGTCAAACTTGGCGGGGTTGTTGATCAGCTCGATGTTGCGGATGTTGACCTGGGGTCAGCTCGGTGTCGAACGGTCAGCGGACACTCACGATAGACTGTTAGGTGGATCCAGCGGGGAGCGGGACGCGTCAGTATGTTGTTCAGTGGGGGCGCGGGGAACGTACCATGGCGCGTAGTGTCGCGTGTACGCGTCGGTGATGTGAGGGAAGGTTGAGGAGGTCGCGGGTTGTGGAGTTGCCGCGGGGATTCGCGCGCTAGGATTGACAGGAGGGGGTGAGGGGATGAGAAGGGAGGGGTGTAGAGGAGGATGGATGGATGGATGGGTAGAGGACGGTTGATATGCAGACAGTGGAGGGGTGAGTGATGGATGGAGAGAGAGAGACAGGATGGAAGATGTAAAGTCGAGTGAGTGAGGATGAGGTACGAAAGAGTGCGAGCAGAGTGTGTGGTTCATGTTGACGCCGCCGACTTTGGCTCGCCCCTCCGACCATTCTCGGCCGCTGGGTTCGCACCCCATCCCTTGCTTCCACCGTAGACCTTACTCTAGACAGAGGCCATGCACCCTGCGCGCATCCAGCCTCCCTTCCCTGGGCCTCATTTCGACGCGTTGTGTCATGACGCCTCGCGACTGTGCCTTCTCCCCTCCACGCGCCCTTATCGACACGTAATTGACTTGACGGATGTATTCTAATCACTTGTGTGAGCTGATTGTTATGACTGGGTGGCCTGGGTGGCCTGAGTGCCTGGGTGGCCTGAGTGCCTGGGCGCTGGGTGGGTGGAGGGATCGATTCAGCCTTGGAATTTTGGTCCATAGTTGCTCTTGCACCCCCATTCACGCGGCAACCTCGAGTGTTGATGCTCCTCGCCACAATCATCACACACACTCGCACTCGCGTCCCCACTCTCTTCCCACTCATCTCAAAGGCAAGAGCAATGTCCTCCTCCATCCCCTACACCGTCCCCATCGAGGGCGGCATCCCCGACACCCACCGCCCCCACACAGAGCGCACCACCACCATCCTCCTTCCCAAGGACTCGTCGGCCTTCCTCAACCCCGTGCAGGAGTACAACCGCGACCTCTCCGTGTCTGTCATCCGCGCGTGGAACGAGGAGCGCAAGGAGCGGCTCGAGAATGCGTGGCGCGAGCGCCGGAACAAGAAGCAGCGCAAGCCCGAGGCGACTACCGCCGAGGAGGACGCGACCAACGCCGACGCCGGGGGGCCGTCCGAGCCCACGTTCCGCCCGCCCAAGATCACCATCCTCGAGGCGCTGTCGGCCACGGGCCTCCGCTCGATCCGGTACGCCAAGGAGATCCCCGACGTCAAGGTCGTGCTCGCCAACGACCTGTCGGCGTCGGCGTGTGACGCCATGCGCCGCAACGTCCAGCTCAACGGCGTCGGGGAGGGCGAGACCGAGGGGGAGCAGCCGGACGTCGGTCGCCGCGAGGGGTGCAATGGCGTCGTGCGGGTTAACGAGGGCGACGCGTGCACGCTCATGTACAACCACCGGGACCCCAAGTCGCGCGTCGACATGGTCGACCTCGACCCGTACGGCACGGCGGCGCCGTTCATCGACGCGGCCATCGGCGCGATCAACGACGGCGGCCTCCTCGCCGTGACGTGCACCGACCTCGCCGTGCTCGCCGGCTCCAACTACCCCGAGAAGTGCTTCTCCAACTACGGCGGCGTGTGCTGCAATGCCGAGTACAGCCACGAGGTTGCGCTGCGCCTCGTGCTGAACTCGCTTGCGCAGGCGGCTGCGCGCTACGGGCGCACGATCACGCCGCTCCTCTCGTTCTCGATCGACTTCTACGTCCGCCTCTTCGTCCGTGTGGACACCAAGGCTTCGGACGTCAAGAAGCTCCTCGCCAACACCGGCCCCGTGTACATCTGCACGTACTGCGAGTCGCCGATCGTGCAGCCGCTCGGGAAAGTCGTCGAGAAGACGACCGCCAAGGGCCACACCAACATCATATACAAGAGCATCAAGGCACCCACGGCTCCGCAGGGCTGCGCCGAGTGCGGCATGCCGCACCACATCGCTGGGCCGATGTGGCTCGGCCCTATCCACGACCCCGAGTTTGCCCGCCGCGTCCTCAACAGCATCGAGGGCGAGCAGGACAAGTACGGCACCTGGCCGCGCATGAACGGCATGC
>JAMALN010001169.1:0-10460 GCA_023630115.1 Cutaneotrichosporon sp. PK4640 | reverse complement strand
ATTCACCGGCACCGCCGATTCATTTGTATCCTTTGTACTGTAGACTCATGTTCATTGCACAGCGTCGATGTTTGGTGACTGGAGCTGGCGGGAGCTGACTCGGCTGTTGACCGGTCGTGTGACCGTAGAAGCTGACGTGATGCTGTCTCACCTCGTCTGCAACCACTGGACAGCCGGCCTGCTCGAGCAGCCCCAGCATCGCTGTCCTTGCGCCCGCGGCACCAATCTTTCCTTGGAGTGCGGAGACGGGGCGAGTGTGTCGCGAGATGGACCACCACAGGGACCGCCACGAGGTGAGGGCCGAGGTCCACCGCGCGTGCCCGTGGCATGTGGCGGGCTGCAAGTGCCGCGAGGTGGACCGGCACGACTGCTGTCAGGCTACTGCGTTACCTCTGCACCACGATGCACGATAGCGGCCGGCGAATAGTCGGAGGAGTCAGTGGAATCAGTTGAGCACAGATGAAATCTCCATTCCAAAACACATCTGCGCCGTGGCAGGAGTCTCAAGTCCGCGCAAGTAGCTGCCACTGACTGTCCAAGCATCTCGCCATCGCATGCACCCTCCCCCAACCAGCCGGAATCATTAACAATGCATGTGCTACATTACAACCTGCGCTTAGGGCTTCTGGGCCTGGACCTTGTCGTTGAACTCGGGGTCGTTCTCCTGGTAGATGTCGTAGTACGGCTCAAAGTCGTGCGACTGGTCGCACACGCGCTTGTGGGGGATCGAGCGGGCAATCTTGTTGATGGCCTCGAACTCGTCCTCGTCCAGGTCAATGATCTTGAGGTTCTGGTCGATGCGCTCGGGGGTGCAGCTCTTGGGGAGGGGGTTGATGCCGCGCTTGACGAGCCACGAGAGCATGATGGTGGTGACGCCGACGCTGTGCTTGTCGGCAATCTTCTTCATGTCGGCGTTCTCGCGGAGCGCCGAGCCGCCCGCGCCGCCGAGCGGCGAGTAGCCCTGCGGCTGGATGTCCTGCTTGTGGAGCCAGTCGACGAGCTCGAACTGCGGGCACTGGATCGAGAGCTCGACCTGGTTGGTGACGGGCTTGATGCGCGCCTCCTTGAGCAGCTTCTTGGTGCGGTGGATGTTGAGGTTGGACACGCCGATCGACTTGACGAGGCCCTGGTCGACGAGCTTCTCCATCTCGCGCCAGGTGGGCATGATGTCGTCGCAGAGGGGGACGTCGAGGAGGACCTTGCCCGACTTGGGGTCCTTGACCGTGTGCTCTCTAGTGGGGAGGGTGCCCTCGGGCGCGTCGACCTGCCAGTTGATCTGGGGTTAAGACTGTGCCGCGCACGAGGCGAGGAGGGGCGTGGGGAGGTGGGAGGGAGTCTAGGTCGGTGGCAGAGCCACACAGACAGATCTGTCCGCCTCCTCCGCACACCACGCCCTCGCTTCACTCACGTTCCAGTGGAGGAGGTAGAGGTCGAGGTACTCGAGGCCGAGGTTCTTGAGGGTGTCCTTGATGGCGAGCGAGACGTGCTCCGGGTGGTGGTGGAGCTCGAAGAGCTTGGAGGTGATCCAGAACTGGTCACGGGGGACGCCAGCCTTGGCGATGCCCTCACCGACCTCGGCCTCGTTGCCTGCGGTCAGCTGCGTCCTCGGGGCTCCTGAGCTGTGTGGGCCGTCCAACCCGTCCCAGGGGCGCCAGCCGGCCACACAGGCCGTCAGACGCCCCAGTCCGATCATGGCTAACATGCCTTCGGGACAGCGAGTCGGCCGCCCTCGACGTACCGTAAGCCCACGCGCAGTCGATGTGCTTGTAGCCGTTCTGCTCGTCAGCACGCGTTCTGGGCGCTCGGGGGCTTAGGAGCGGTCGGGGGAGTAGGGGTGAGGCGGATTGGCGATGGAGGAGTGAAGGGCTCGCCAACGTCCCTCCACCGCCACACCTCCAGACTCACCTTGAGAGCGTGCTCGACGGCCTTGGCGACCTCGCCCTTGGGGGACTGCCACTGTTGTGCGAAGCAGGGGAAGCGGAGGGGTGGGGGAGAGGCGAGATGGGGCGAGTAGGGAGGTAGTGGAGGTGGCAGCGTGGCGGATCGGCATGAGGTTAAGCGTCAGCGTCCACATCATCGGCAGCGAGCAGCCCAGGCAGCGAGCAACCCAGAACGCCAAGCTAGAACTTACGGTGCCGAGACCGATGGAGGGGAGCTTGCGGCCGTCGGAAAGGGTGAACTCGGTGGTGGGCATTTTGTTTTGTTCTGGTGACTGGAGAGAAGAGATAGTGGGAGAGACGGGGAGGGCAGACGAGGGGGGAGATATATACCCCACCATCTGGGGGAACGGTGTGAGAAGAGCGGCAGAGCGGGTGTTGCTTCGGGGCGTTTTCGGGGAATACCCGCTGCCGTCCTCGACGGTCTCTACTGTCCACCGACAATCCCCATCTTTCGGGATGACGCTGCAGCCTGGGATATGCGAGCCTGGGCACGATACACGCCCTGCTCGCTACCATGCATAGCGAGCGGATCTGAGATCTGTCCGTGTTGAGTGTTGAGTGTTGACGCCCAGCTCGAAGTTGGGGTGGTGACGTCGATTCAACCGGCCATCTACCGACCCCATGCCGCGAACTGCCGCTAGTGGCTCGGGCCGCACGGCGATCCGGCGACCTCTGACACCGCTCTGGCCCCGGCGATCTGGCGATCCAGAATCCCGCGCCACGCCAGCACGCCACGCCGCGCGCCGTAAACACTGCGACGCGTGCGCGTGCGTGTCCCGCACCGGGCGACGCCGGGGTGCTTATCGCTCCGCAGAGCCCAATTCACTTTGCGGCGGTTCGCCCGGATACTCGGCGGTTCTCCCCCGGCATTACCCTGCTCGGCCCGATTCACCCTCGCCCCCCAGCCTCCCCCTCCACACTCATGCAGCGGTTTGATCTTTTCATATGCTACCGAGACGACTACAAACTCGGTATATGGGACGCACATAAGTGCCTCTAGGACTGCGACGGCCCTCTACAACGCTACTGCTTCATCAACATGACGACGACGTCTACTCCTCGTCGCTGGACTCCTCTTCAGAGCTCGACTCCTCCTCAAACGACTGCGCGGGGCCGCGGCTGTCGAACGCCTGGAGCTGCGCCTCCATCTTGCGGATGCGGTCGGCCTCCTCCTGCTCGTTGAGGTGCTTGCGGCCAGGCGCGCCACCGAAGCCGCTCTTGCGCGGCTGGGGCTTGGCCTTCTTGCCGCGCTTGCGCCCGCCCTTGCACACGAGGTTGTACAGCTTGATGACCGTCGCTGATGGGAGCGAGTTCATGTCGAGCTCAATCTCCTGGTCCTGCTTGTCAGCTGTGCCTCCACGTCTTCCAGCAGACTTACACCAGAAATGTTGGTCGTCGACTGGATGATCGCGACGGCCTGGCCGAGAATGTCGGCGTCGGCAGTCGTGATCTTGGCCGCCAGCTCCTGCTGCTGCTGGATGGTGAGGGACTGGACCTCCTCGTCGCTCTCGTCGTCGTCGCGGTACACGACCTCGGGCTTGGGCTTGCGCTGCTTCTTCGGCGCACCGTTGGCGCTGGGCCCACCGGGCGACGCCTTGCTCGTGGTCGAGTACTTGCGCGGCGCCGCCGCCTTGGTCTTGGGCGCCTTGGGCGGCTTGCGCTGCTTGGCGGGCTTGTTCTGAATCTTGCGCTCGAGCTCGGCAATCTCGCGGTCCAGCTGGGCACGCTCCGACTTGGCCTCACGCAGACGGGCGACTGATGTCAATTGACGATTAACTTGAGCGCTACTCACCATCCTTGTCCTCGTCCTCTGAGTCGTACTCGTCGGCAACGACCTCTTCGCTCGCCTCGCGGAGCTCCTGCTTGGGCGGCAGCGTACGCCACTTCTCGGTCCAGATCTGCAGCAGGGCGTTGGCCGCGTTGTGCACCGCGTCGCCGGGCGGGTTGAACGTGCGCGCGTTGTTGCACATGAGGCGCATGTCGGCGTCTATTTGCGCCACATCATCGTACACGTTGTCCTCGAGACGCTGCTTGATCATCAAAAAGTCGATCGGCTTCTTGATGACCTGCGTGTAGGTCGGGATAGCGGCAATAATGTCTTGCACAGAATAGAGGAAGGGGGAAACGATGTCGAAGTACTTCTGCGTCTTCTCGAGCTGGCCGATCGTGCGTGCAGCCCACTGGATCTGCGGGTCGCTACGGCGCTTGGGCTTGCGCAGCGAGCCGGGCGAGTTGTAGTCAATGTCCTTGGAGGGAGGCGGGTGGATGTCGCGCTTCGGACGGCTCGACTCGGCGTCGCGACGGATGGTGGGGGTGTGGGAGATGGACTGGCGGCGCGACGACGGGCCGCCCGCAGGCGACGAGGCCGCGGCAACGGGAGGCGCGTCGCTCGGCAGCGTGCGCAGCGCCTTCTCGTACTGCTCCTCCAGCTTGGAGGCCATCGTGGAGACGACGTGATCACGGCCGTTGAACTTGCGCGTGTTCTCCCAGATCTGACGAACGTCGGCCGAGAGCTCGGCCACGCAGCGGTAGGTACCCTTGGACGTGTCCCACTTGGCCGCCTTGCTCTTGTCCTTGGGTGGCCCACGGGGATCAGAGGCAATGAGCTTGGTCTCGACGGTGCCGAGGTCCATAGGACGGTCGATAACGTTGGGGTAGTGAGGAATGTTAAAGAGCACGACGTCGACCGGGTGGCGGAAGTTGGCGGCGTTGTTCGACTTGAGCATCGAGCGCACAGAGCTCAGAAGATACTTGTGCTGCTGCGGCGTCCAGGGCGTAGTTGGTCCCGGGCCTTGGAGGTACTTTGTGGGCTCAAAGTTAGTCCAGGGGTAGACAACTGCCGGGGCGTTGGGGTCGACCGGTGCCGTCGCACCTTCTCCCGCAGGCGCGGAGGCAGCCGCTGCGGCGGGTGGCGCGGGGGGAGTGGCAGAGGGAGGGGGAGGAGGCGCCTGGGCGGGTGGAGCGGGGGGCTGGGGCGTGCCAGAGTGCGAGCGGTGCGCCGAACCTTCCTTGACACGCTTTGCGTCCTCGGACACGAGCGAGTCACCCGGGCGCTTGGTGCCGGCCGAGCCCGGGCTCAGGGAACGATCGACGTCCATGCTGTCACCTCCTGCCGCCGGCGCGGAAGAAGACGAGATGGGGTCAAAGGTCGTGCCCGCCGGCGTGGGGTGGGCGCCGGGCAATGGCGATGCAGCCTTGGGCGGGTAGAGCGTCGGGAGGTACGACGTCGAGCCGTTGGGCTGTTCTGGCGCCAGAGCTGGAGCGGGGGGAGTGGGGATGCGGGAGTGCGAGGGCTCAACAACCGTCGAGGAGGGAGGGGGGCCCTCGGTCTGGAGCGGGTTGATGAGGGGCTTGTCCTGCGAGCCGCCGGCGACAGGCGCGGGGGGCTGGGCGATTGCCTCTGCGGACATGGTACGTGATGTGATGATGAGGGGCGGACTGCGATGGTAATGAAGAGGGAGGGAAGGTTGATGAGTGCACGCGAGCGATATCGAGCGAGGAAGGTGACGACGAGCAAAATGCAGCAAGGTCAGCATTGACATAACGAGGGAAGGTATGGACAGATGCGTGGTGCTCATGCATATATGTGCCATGATCACCCACCTTTATGGTGTTTGCGCTGAATGACCGATTTCGCCTGGGATCCTAGGGCGGCCGGTCACCAGCGGAGGTGGGTGGTGTGTGGGGGGGGGGAGGTGGGGGGGGGGTGAGTGTGTGTGGGATGAGAGGAAGGAAGGTGGAAGGTGGGTGGATGGAATGAAAGTTGATGACGAGGAAGGGTGGATTGATGACGAGCAGAGGTATATTGATGGTGATGCAGGAGGATTATATGATGAGGGTGGGTGGATGCGGATGCGAAAGGGTATCTGATGTGTTTTGGGTGGAGTGGAGTCGCCGCGTGTGATGAGGGAAGAGGGTGAGTGGGAAGAGTGGAGGTGTTGTTTAAGATTGAGGGACGGGGCACGGAAGGAGGAAAGGAAGGCAGGAGAGGAGAGGCGGCGACTGGGTGAGAGAGGGGAGGAGGTTTGGGTGGAGAGGCGAAGGGAATATAGCGAGCGAAGGGGGGAAGACCACCGGACTTGGGGGGATTTTTATGGGCCGGCAGCAATCGGGCCTCTAGGGGTTTTATACGCATCTTGTTTTCAATCCATCTTTGCCATCCAGGCACAAACAAACATTGACATTGGTCCACACGCCCACAACTCCCCTAACCGGCGTTATATTCATATCTCCGACGTGGCACCACTTCAAACCAGCCAGGGAAACACGTATGCGACGATCGGTGGGCACAGGGGTGCAAGGGGGGGAAGGTGCAAGGGGGCAAGGGAAGGTTGGGTGTGCTTCGGCCGCGTCTACTAAAGGGGCAACCGATGGGCTGGGCGGATGAGTGGTGAGGGCGTGTGTGGGTGGCGACTGTGACCATTCCCAGCTTCTCACCTTCGCCCCCCGCTGCTCGCCCCTTTGGCCCCGAACTGACGGACATGACCAAAATGCACAGCTACAGACCGCCTTCCTTTGGGGCCAGCACCGCACACCCGGCGCGTGCACCCTCGCCTCCTTTGACGCTCGCACCTCGCCCGCTCCTCCCCGCTGCCCGTCCAAACTCGCGCACTCTCCGCGCCGTGCCGTGGACGACGCTCGCCACCCACAGCATGCGGCGCCGGGCCGCGCCGAGCCCCTCCGCGCGGGGGAGCGAGCATGCCGGCCCGCCTCGCTCCCTGCGCGTCCCCGCCGCTGTCAGCTCGCCGTCGGACGGGCGTGTCCCCACTGGTGCCGGAGTGAGAGGATGAAGGACAATCTGAGCGACCCCCGCCCACCTTCTCCACCTGGTGGGGGGGGGATGGAATCAATTGCCACCATTTAGAATTGAGGCCCGGAAGCAGATGAATCAATGATCCCACGCGTCAGTCGCGCGATGACGCGGACGCGGGGCCTGAGCTGCGCCAGGGCGGCCATGTCCATGACCTGGCTCGCTAGCTAGGGCTAGATGCGCGCCGTGTTGCGCACTGCGACTGCTCAATTACCCATACCCACACTCACCTGTCCTCACTCCCACACGACCCAGACAACCCCGGGCACCCGACTCATCCGCCATGGCGACCTTCTCGGCCTCGGCGGCGGTGGGCGAGGTGCTCCGGCAGCCAGACGACCTCGTCAAGCTCAGCGCGTTCCGCAACAAGCTCCTCAAGGAGAAGGCGACGCTCGACGCCAAGCTGCAAGAGGGCGTGCGCTCGCAGCTCGACGCGACGCGCGACGCGCTCCTCAAGCTGCAGGAGAGCCGTGCGGCCGTGGCCGCCATCCGCGAGGAGATGATCGAGGTCGAAAAGCTCAAGCGCGACAAGGACGAGGGCGAGGTCTTTGACAAGATTACGCGCGTCAGCGGCGTGCACCGCAACTTTACGCAGACGGCCAAGATGGTCAACGAGCTGCAGAGCATGGCCGACAAGGTCAACCACATTGCCGGGCTTCTCGAGCACGACCGCGAGCAGCGCGACGGGCCGATCGGGCCGAGCCCCAACCTCCTCCCCATCCACTTTGAGCTGCAGAAGCTCGAGTCGTTCCGCAACGAGACGATGCACCAGGCCAAGCGCGGCGCGAGAGAGGACAAGGCAATCCTCGCGCGCTGGTTTGAGCCGCTCGACCTGCTCACGCACGCGTTCGAGAGCTGGCTCTGGGAGATCAGCGCCAACATGATCGAGATTGCCGGGGCGGGGCACGGGGGCACCGTCGTGCGCCTGCTCAAGATCATCGAGTTCGAGTCCAAGGAGGACGAGAAGGCCGTCGCGTTACGGCTTGTGCGCAAGGTCGCCGCCAACGACGCCGCGTCAAAGTTCCGCTCGATGCAGGCCAACGCGCGCGTCATCAAGAACTACCGGCACAAGATGCTCGACGCGATGGAGGCGAGAATCAAGGCCAAGTTTGAGGCCGAGTGGGAGGGGTGCCGCGGCGACGACCTGGCGTTCATCCACGGCCTCGACGAGTGGCTGTTCGCCGACATTGTGCGCATCAAGGACAACCTCGCGTCGCTCTTCCCCGCCGACTTCAATGTCGTCGAGTGGTACATCAAGCGGTACCACAAGACGCTGAACGCTATGCTTCACCGCATCGTCGAGGCTGGGCCGGACGCGCAGGCGCTCCTCCAGCTGCACGCGTGGATCAAGCAGTACCGCCAGACCATGAAGAGCGAGGTGCCGGCTGAGTGGTTGAGTCCGCCGCTGCTGGACGGCCGCGCGCAAGACCTCATCGAGGACTACGTCAAGCTCATCATCACCAAGCTCGACGAGTGGACCGTCAACCTCCAGAAGGAGGAGAAGAACAAGTTCCGCCTCCGTGAGACCGAGCCCCAGGTCACCCCCGAGGGGCTGTTCGGGATGGACGGTGTCATCGACTTCTTCCAGCTCGTCAACCAGCAGATCGACCTGTCGCTCGAGTCGAACCAGGGCGCGGTCCTCGCGCGCGTCGTCACCGAGTGCGGGCGCGTCATGCACCGCGTGCAGGGCGAGTGGGTTGCGCTCGTGGCGTCCGAAGTGCGCCTGTCCACGGAGAAGCGGCCGGAGGAGGTCGCACCAGGACTCGTCGAGTACACGATGGCGCTGGCCAACGACCAGCTCCGCGCGGCCGACTACACCGAGGAGCTGCAGGCGCGCCTCGAGCCCCTCGTCAGCGACAAGTACAAGGGCAAGATTGTCGAGAGCCTCAACGCCGCCCTCGACGGGTATTTAGACACGGCGAAGCGGTGCACCAACGCCTTAGTCGAGTTCGTGTTCAACGACCTCCGCCCGGCCACCTCCAAGCTCTTCACACCCGAGTGGTACTCGTCCGGCCTGGCCACGACGATCATAGCGACCATGCGCGACTACATGGCCGACTACCAGGCGCACCTGAACGGCTCCTTATTCGACTACCTCGTCGACGACATGCTCGACGCCTTCATCGTCACCTACCTCACGGCACTGCGGCGCGCCCCGGCCAAGAGCCTGCGCATGCCCAAGGCGACGGACGCGCTCTCGCGCGACATAGGCGAGGCCTTCGACTTATTCCAAAACTACCGCTCGCCCGAGGCGCTCGAGGAGTCGTTAGTCATCATGAAGACGATCGGGAGCATGCTCGACGCCAGCCCCGAGATGTTTGTGCTCGACTGGCACGGGTTTGCCAAGACGCACGGCCCGCAGCTCGCGTTCACCGAGGCGCTGCTGCGCGCGCGCGACAACCTCGACCGCGCAGACGTCGCGGACATCATGGACCAGCTGCGCCGGCGCGTGGCCGAGGAGGGCCTCGGCGAGCCAGAAGAGCCGACGATCATGGTGAGTCGCCCGCAGGCGGAACTAACCCCAGGTCCGCATCCACGGGCACACGGGCGCCGCGGGCCTCATGCGCAATATTGCAACGTACGCCGACAACGTGGCGGGCCGCATGCAGCGGCGGCGCGACTAGACTAGTGACACCATTAATAGGCGGGCAGGCCCTGTATCATGTACACCATTGTGTCAACTGTACATCTCTACATCTATACTCTAGTCGAGCTCTTCCGCTTCCACTCCGTCCGCCTCGTCCCTTCCGTCGTCTGCGCTGCTCGTCGAGAACCCGCCCCCGACGCCCATGATCGCAAAGAGGAGGAGCACGACGACGAGCATCCGCAAGCCCGTGCTCTCGCCCTTGACCTCCTCGTCGAGGCGCGCCGCGCCATACCGTTTCTCGCGGTTGGCCTTCTCCCGCGCGCTCTCCTTCTTGCCCCACCGCATCCCCCCGAGGTCGCCGGTGCTGTTGCGTCCGCCTGGCGTTAGTGTCTCTCCTTCCTCCTCCTCCTTCCCTCCTTCCTTGCGGCAACTCACTGGTCCCCCCCATCCCCATCCCGAACCCGAGATGGGGATCCACCCGCCGCCGCCCGCTCCAGTGCGCCCCCGGCGCAGCCTTGCCCCACGTCCCGCGCCCGTCGCCCATCGGCCCGCCGCCCCACGCGCGATGTGGCCCGGCCGCGCGGCGCGCCTGCGGCGAGTGCGGGTGGAACCCGGAGCCCTGCCCAGTGGTGCGCGGGGGCGCGTGCTGCCTGTCGTAGGCGGCGCGGGCGGTGTCGTCGCCCAGCACGGCGTACGCGTCGTTGATGGTGTGGAAGGCGGCGGGGGAGCCGCCGGGCGCGTCGGGGTGCGTCTTCTTCGAGAGCTGCGGTTAGTGGGGCGAGGTGGAGGCGGAGGCGCTGGACTGCGCTGGCTTGCGCGAGAGGATGTAAGAGGGGGAGAGGTAGCGGCTCACCTCGTAGAAGCGCGCCTTGATCTGCGCCTTGGTTGCGTTGCGGGGGAGCTTGAGGACCGCGTAGTGGTCTTGTTGCCGCGCGGCGCGGAGCGCAGACGTCGACAGGCCCCGCCAGGTCGGCGTGCACGCGGGGCAGCGCTTGAGGAGTGATGGTGGGCGCATCGATAGTACGAGTGCAAACACAAAGTGTGTATGTGGAGATGTTGAGATGTGGAGATTGTGGTGCTCGCGTGTGGCTGATAACCTCGGATGCTTCCGACTCATCCGGCT
>JAMALN010001168.1:0-21705 GCA_023630115.1 Cutaneotrichosporon sp. PK4640 | reverse complement strand
CGGGGACGGAGCCGTATCCACCCAGGTGAGAACGACCCGCCTCCGCGTCAGGCGCGGCCTCGTCCTCGCGCTTCCAGCCGGGGACGGAGCCGTATCCACCCAGGTGAGAACGACCCGCCTCCGCGTCAGGCGCGGCCTCGGCCTCGCGCTTCCAGCTGGGGACGGAGCCGTAGCCGCCGAGATGGCTTCTACCCGCCTCTGCGTCGGCCTCACGCTTGACCTCGACCGGGGCGGCGAGGGCGGCGGTCGCCAGAACGAAGACCGTGGCGAGGGAGAACTTCATTTTCGATTAGGTTGGGTGTGGCGTCGCGGGAGATTGGCGGGGTATGTGGCGCAAATTGGGTGTGTTGGAAAGTTCCGAGAGTGGGGAGGGAGGTTCCAACAGGAGTGTGTGGTGGAGCGTTGTGGTGCTATACCGACGCAGACAAGCGCAATATATAGCATTTTGCGGCGTGCGCACTCGCTGGCACCATGCGGGTCGTCAAGGACGGCGGCAAGGTTTGTGTGGGGGCGAGTGGCAGCCAAGATGCCGAGAGGGGGCGAGGGCGAGGGCGAGGGCGAGGGCGAGGGCGAGTGGGAGTGAGACTGGGACGGGAGGACGCTGGGCGAGGAGCGGGCCACTAGGTACGCTGGGCTCTCAGAGGTGAGGCGCTGCGCTGGGATGTGCGGACGCGCGCGCATCCCGGACCATCTTTGGGTTCGGGTTGGTGCGGCACGTGCCTGTCTCATGAATGGAATCCTCAGGGCGGGTGTCGCGACATGAGGTGTAGCCAGGCGAAATCCGTGCCCGTCGCTCTTGTCCTCGAGCGTTACGGAGGACGGATGACGACGTCGGTTAGTCGTTGGGCCGTGCGGCCCGGGACACGAGCCGAGCCGGCGGACAATGTCGCCCGAGCTTCGGCGGCGCCCTGGCTCCGAGGCCTGTACAAGACTGTATTTCCGTCCGCTCGCACCGTACTGCCTCCTCTCGCCCCTCCAAGCACAAAGCACATCGCTCTGTCTTACGCTACGCGGGCGGCTTCTCTTCCGCCCCGCCTCTCAACCGGGGCAAGGGGAGAAAAGCACGCGGCTCCTCGCTCCCGCATACCCCAGCCGCGCCCAGCGCGGTTGTCGTCGCTGTGTGGCTGTCACTCGCGTGAAACACCGCTGCAAAGGGCACGCGGCGCGTTCCGTTCTTTGCACCGTGACGGCGGGAAAGGCACTGATAGAGGGACTAATGGTACATGAGAACGAGATGAACACGGCATCATGAAGCGAAATATTTGCTAGGAACGCGCGGCTCACCTCGTCGGCGGCGACGAGGATAAAGTTTGTTCGCCGGACCCGCATCTTTTTGACCCTGGCAGCAGACTTGGTAGCGCGAGTCCAGATCCGAGCGCTGCCAACTGCCCGCGCAGGCACAGGCGGTCTGTGAATCTGGTGCATGAGTCGGCGGCGTCGCCATCGGAATGCAATGGACGCCGGTTCTCGCTCTCGGCAGCGGAGTGGGGGTCGGTGGCCCTGCCTTCGTCATGTTGGCCGATCGTGGATCGGCGGGGTTTCGTCACCCCGAGGAGCATGCCACGCCATGTCATCGTCGGGCCGTGTTTGCGTCATGGATCGCACCACCCTGGCCGGGGTGGACGACGTATGGCGCGACGAGCATTGAGTTTAGCGCAGGAACTGGAGCACCCTCGGGGACGAGGGGCTGGGAGCACACCTGAGTCCGCAAAGGCGAGTAGGAGGCCGAGTGAGACGAGGTGTGGATGCAACGTTGGGGGATCGAGCGCGCTCGCTGCCTACGGGGCCCGCGAGGAACGAGCTCCAGCTGCCGCTCATCGGCAGCAAATGCCGAGCGGTGAAAGCACAAGGCTGGACGAGAGCGTTAGTGAGACATGCCGTAACTGTGCACGGAGCGCGAACTGAGGTAGGGTGTGGCTGCCGGGCATCCCTTGAGCTCCCTCGGGTCAACCTGCATGGTGGGCCGAGAATAATAGTCTGCCCGACATGCCCCGTTCTGTGAGCGCAGCGTCAACGGCCCCGCGGGCGACAGACACGGACGATCATCGTCGCGGCCACGCGCAGACCCCTGTGGGAGCCGACAGTCAGCCACGAACTCGGCGTACCTGGCTCAGGGGGCTAGCCTCCAGGGCGCGGTGACCCGCAGCCGAGCATCTGAGACCAGGAGACGCCGCAACGGACCGCGAGGCTGGAGCACCGTCCCCGAAGCTCGGGTCGCCATCCGGCGCCAGTACGGCAGCGTGCCGTGCCCAGCTCCTGGTCCCGTCAATGTTCGTCCCACCGGATGGGCAGTCACGTCGCGCATATTTCGCGCGTGCCTCGCAACAAAGCTTATCTATATCTAGGCACCCCAGCTTGTAACGCGTTCTCGAAGCGCGAGCGAGTCGACTTGGAGGACCATAGTCGGGCCCCTGGCGAGGGGCTCGAGGACCCGATCGCTCGGCGCCGTCCAATGCCTCGTGCTCGCTGCTCATCACCCTGGCTGGACCTGTTGTTGAAACGCACAACGCTGCAAGGTTTGGGTTGCGGCTGACGGCAGGCGTTACGGCGGGTGGGCTGGGAAAGCGACGATTAGAAAGTTTGGGGGCCCGAGCTATGGCCATAAGCGGGCGTGGCACATGGCCCGCGTGCCGTACATCCAAGCTGTGGGTCGCGCCGGGGTTGCATTGATGGATCGATGAGATGGCTGATGACGAACTAGTCCGACGCGAGCCCGACCCGACCTTGTGGCCGCTCGATAACCCTCGGCCTTTCGCTGCCAAGGCTTGCTAAGTCGTCACACAAGGAGGTGGGGTGGGGGATGGGGGCCTGGCATTGAGCGCATGTGGCGTTCTCGTTCCTTCCTGCTACCTTTCTGCCACAACGTGGATTAGCGTCCAATAGACGCTCTTCGCCGCGCGAGAGTTTGACCCAGCCCCACAGTGGCGCTGTTGTCCCTGCTGTCTTACGCTTCAGTAGCTAGTCTTCCAGAACCGTGTGCAGCGTGCTTCCATGTTCGATTTACGTAGATCCAGGTTCTGGAGCAGGCCACAAACTCTCCACGGGACCCACGGTTGCCTCGCCGCCACATACGTACTCGGCGGCCTCAATCTACCTGTCTGGCCGATCTCTCGCGGCACAACGCTGACTTCGGCATTGTCCGCGGCGTATGAGTCCGGCCGGGCGAGCATCTTGTGCGTAAACGACACTGCCAAAAGCGCCCCCAGCTGCTTCTTTGGTCGTTGTAACGTACGACCCGTTCCACACCGACCAGGCCCGAGGCACCCGATTGCCGAGCAAACGAGGCACGGTCTGGACCTGCGCGCAGTGGGTGTCTCGCGTGAAACGGTGAAGCGAGCTGTAGCTGGTGTTTTAAACCATGCTGCACGTGGAGCGTGGAATGGATGGACATGCTCGCGCTAGTGTCAGACACGTCCTCACGATCGGTCGCACCGTGTGCTCGCCATGGCAAGGTTCGCCGAGACGATCGCGGCATTAGGAACCGCAGTGAGCGCCATTCCCCGGTACCTTGCGGGGTGAAACGGTGGAACTGTTTGAGGAACGAGGTGTCATGGTGTTGGTCTGTCAGATGGCGGGCTGGCTTGGCGAGTCCAGCGGAGCGGTCCCCCCAGGCGAGGTCGCTCTTGCAGGAGAGTTCATGGTCATGTATGGGGCTGTCTGGGCAACGGGGTTGGGAGAATGTCATTGGGGAGGCACTAGTAGCAAGCGAAGGAGTCAGGTGGCCGATGGGTGTGGGAAGGGGTTGCGGGGTGGAAGGCTGGGCGGCTATGTCGGGAGGCTGGGATGTCGGGAGGCTGGGATGTCGGGAGGCTGGGAGACTATCTCGGGGAGGGTGTTGGGGGCGGGGTGTCCGGGGCAGGAGAGGGGGAACTGTGGGATGCTGGATGAACGGGTTACTCTGGGTCGCACGTTGGCTGGCGCATGGGTTCGATGTGAACACGGCGTGAGCAATGAGTGGGTCTGGTGGACTGTCAAGTGTCACAAAACATAGTGAGGGTGGGTAAGAAAATGGTGCAACGAAATGGACGTCTGAGAGATTCCAGCAGTCATGCCTCGCCATCTCTCGCTGCCCGACGAACCTCTGCTTGCCTCTGGAGCTCTCGATTCCGTCGGAGGCGATACCGTTCCCGAGATTCCCGGGTTCGGACCGAAATCAGCACCCCAGATCTCGCGCAGCTCCGGAGCGTCCTGGCCCAGTTCCTGGGTGGGTGGGCCGGGGTGCTTCGGCGTCGTCAGCCTACGTCCCCATCGAAGACGACGGAGATGGCTCGGAGAGTACGGTTCCTCCCCCTCCGACCGCGGCGCTCTATCGCCCCCGAGGCTCCACTGCCGCAGCGAACAGTCGGCGTCCGAGTACCTCGCCAACTCCAACTCTGCGATCTGCATCCCTACACCCGCTCCACTGCCATGGTGGAGCCTGTGGGTGGGGTTTGGCGCGACGGCGAGAGATTGTGGTGTACATCGGCGCGGGATGGGACAGGCTGCTGGCCCCCCGCCGAGACCGTGCTGAAGGCGATCATCAGCGGTCTAGAGCCGTCAAGGCGCTCGTCGTAGGAGTCGCTGCATGGGCGGGCATGGTGGCATTGGGGCGGGTAAGGGAGACATAGACGAAGTGGAGGCATGGACTGAGCCATCCATGCCCGAATCTCAGACCATGGATCGCTCCCCTCTCATAGTATGACCGTCCTGCACTGGTGGCGGTCGGCGACGCGAGCGCCTGGTAATCGTCGCCCTCGGAGCGCACGGTCTCAGCCGTTCACGGCACTCGCCAGTGCGGCGGGGCAAACAGGTACACCTCGCGCCGGTGTGTGGTGCCCCGTCCTCCGAACCAGGACATTGCGCCGGCGACGGCGCGGCCTTGAGCGGCGTCCTCCGCCTCTGCGGGCTGCGGGCTGCCGGCGCATCGTGAAGAGGCTTGAGCGCCGCCCGGAGGGGCAGGGCACACGCGCCCACGAGGCGGAGAGCACATCCCCTCTCCGCTGGGAACTGTCGCTCGACCGCGCGCACTTCCAGCCCCGAGGCGCGCAGCAACGCTACCGCGGGTCAGGTGGCCAGGTCGGAAAGCTACCTGGGACGCGTGGACCAGCGGCTGGGCGGCTGGGCGGCGGCGGCGGGGCCCAGCGTGCGTGGTAGAGCTGCGGCGCCATCTCGCTCCCGCGGCTGCCGGAGGAGACGCAGGGTCGCCGCGCTTGCGTGAGGTCGAAGCTCTTCCATCACCCGGGGTTGAGTTTGGCATCGGTAGGGAGCAGCGGGGAGCGTCCCGACCCTCACGCCGCTTCGGACAGCATGGACAGGGCCGCGCTGTTCGAAGCTGGATGCGACCGTACGTATCGCCCTGCGCTCATCCAAATGGGAGGAGGCGGCCTTCCAGCTCGCACGCGATGACGGGCCAAGCCCGCCGCTGTGGTGTCAAGCGCCGTGGTCTACCACTCCGGGTGCTCCTGGACCGTCTTGGGCACTGTCGCGATTGTGCGTGCGTGCGAGGACACGCCGGACGTGTCTCGGGGACCTCCGCGACACACGGAGGCCTTGGGAGAGCGCGAGGATCTCACAGAGGGGGGAGTAGGGCGAGGGAGCGCGGCGCACGAGTGTACTGGCGAGGAGGCGGGGGCGGGCGAGCTCACTCGAGGGAGCTGAGCTGGGGTCAGCACGAGCGCGGGCTAGGTTGAGGAGGACCCACCTTTGCCGTCCCACAGCGTCGGGAGGACCTGGGCGAGCAGCGCGAGAAGCGTCCGTGCAACAGCGCGGCGTGAGCAAGGCAGCTTGGCGGAATGCACCGGGTACATGATACATGGTCAATTGCCCATCAGCCCCCCGTCTCGAGCATCTCGGTCTTGACGGCGATCTGCGCCTCCATCTGGCCCATGAACGCCTCCACCCGCGCAACCGTGTCCACGAGCCGCTCGAAGCGGCGCTCGAACTGGGCGTGCCGCTCGTCCGCGAGGCGGTTCAGCTCGGCCGACGCCTCGAGCGTGTCCTGCCGCCGCTCGTCCGTGAGGTCCTGCAGCGCGCCGTCGCCCAGGTCGAGGATGTTGACGGGCACCCAGTTGTACGCGCCCTTCTCGTTGAGGGCGTAGACCTGGCGCGTCTCGCGGTCGTGCGAGACCGCCGTCAGCACCTCGCCGGCCTTGACGCGGAGTTGCGTCGTCCACGCGGGCCGGTACGTCTCCTTGACGGTTACGTCGAGGGTTGGGAAGCGGAGCGGGTCGCCCTCCGGTTGTGTGGAGAGCGCTCGGCGCTCCGGCTCGCCCTGAACGGCTTCGGGCTGCTGTTCAGACTGCTGCCGTCCCGGTTGCTGCTGTTCGGGCTGTTCCTCTTGCGGCTGCCCCTCTTGTAGCTGTTCCTCTGGCGGCTGTTCCTCTTGCGGCTGCTCCCCTTCCAGCCGCTCTTCCAGGTGCTCTGCTTCGTGCTGCTCCTGCTGCTGCTCTCCTTGCTGCTCCTCCAGCTGCTCTCCCTGCTGCTCCCCTGGCTGCTCCCCCCGCTGCTCCTCCTGCTGTCCCTCTTGCAGCAGAGCTGCGTGGTCCAGAGGTGGCGCATCGTGTTGGGAGACAGCGGAACTCGTCCGGGGTTGGCTCGAACCGGTCTGCTTGCCCTGCGACGTCGGTGACCTCGAGTCGCGACCACCCTCGCCCCCCTCCCCTCCACTACTCGTCATCTGCGGCTGGAGGTATATCCACCGGTCCGCAGTGGACTCGCACTTCCTCCGCTTCCGCACCTCGCACCAGTAACAGAACGCGAGGTGCGCGCGCTCCGTGTGCGACGGCGACAGCCGCGGCGCAAAGTAGTAGCACCCGTTGCCCTTCGGCGGCGGGTTTTGGATGCAGCAGTCACACCACCGCTGGCGATGCCTGGCGTCAGCGGCGTTGAGCTCAGGCTCACGTGTACACGGTCTCGGGCTCGTCGCCGGGAAACTTGGGGTTGACGGCCCGCCAGCCCTTGCGCTTGCGCCAGCCGTTCGCGAGCATGACGCGGGGGGCGACCGCGAGGAGGGAGGAGCGGGCGGCCCCGCTGGTGCGAGGCGTCCGGGAGCGCAGGGCTGGCATGGTGGGAAGTGGATGGAGTGGAGAGAGGTGTGTGCGTTGCACGTGAGTCGGCAATCAGGTCGCCGATGTCCGAAGCTGCCTCCACACCATCCATACCCCACGGGCGATGCTCGCCAACACAGATGCCGAGGCCGACGCCGGCGCTGATTGTCGGCCCACCCCCTGACCTAAGACGGTCAAAACAGGTTTGACAGCGCAGAACGTTTGAACAACCTGATGAAGGGTTGGCCGACATCAGCCTGAGGGAGTGGGGCAGCCCTCATATTTGTGTATGTAAGTTGAACTCCGAGTCCGAGACGCACCTCAGAGCCCCACCACCCAGCTCTCCCCCGGCCCCGCTACCCCCCGCCCCGCTCGCCCCGCTCGGACACCATGCACCGGGTCGTGAGACACCGACGCGCCGAGATAACCGGTCGCCGGATCTGGCATGCAGCGGCACGGGCCGCTCTGAACAAAGACAGACGCGGGCAGCACTCGCCTCGCGGCACTTGGCCGTGGGGACGAACTCGGCTGGTTAATCGGCCGCCGATCACCGTGCCGGCAAATCAAGGGGGGGATTGCCGGCGTGGAATGTGCAGCGTGGGGCCACAACGTCTTAAGCACGCCCATCGCGCCATAGTCCTATTCACGCCGTCTTCTCATCGACAGCTCATCCTCCCACTCCCATCCCCATCCCCATCCCCATCCCCATCCCCGCCCCCCGCCCGCCCCGCCCCCGCCCATTAACGACTCGCCCTGCTCTCCGCGGATTGCGCCTGCCCATCGCACCCACCCTCTACTACCCTCCACCACCCCCCACCCCCTGCCCCACCCCCCCTCCCCCCCCACCGCCATGCCGAAGAAGACGTTTACGCGCGACGAGGTGCGCACCCTTATGGCCGTGTTCGACACGGTCATCCCCGCCATGTCGGTCGAGGAGCTGCTCAAGCGCGCGCCGACCCTCGCGGAGGAGGTCGACATCGACGCCGTCGCCGACTTTGCCGCCGAGGTGCCCTCCAAGGTCCCCGGCGTGCTGGACGAGCTGCAGAACCTCCTCCCCGCCCACCTCCCGCCCGAGAAGATTGCCGAGGTCAAGATGGTGCTTGGTCTCATGCGGTGGGTAGCCGGGCCTGGAGCGCGCTGACGCCAGCGGCTACTTTGGCTCGCTCGCGCTCACGGGCTCGCTCACGCCGTTCGAGGCGCAGCCCATCGCGGTGCGCGAGGCGCAGCTGCTCGCGTGGAAGACGAGCGTCATCCCGACGTACCGCAAGATCTACGACTCGCTCGTCAAGCTCGGCGTCGCGCTGTACGTGCGCAACTCGGAGGCGGTGCGCAAGGTCATGCGCTTTGCGCCGGCGCCCGTGGCGCCCGCCGAGAGCTACTACGAGTACTCGTTCCTCAGCGCCGCGCAGGCG
Organism: Cutaneotrichosporon sp. PK4640; assembly: GCA_023630115.1. Lineage (NCBI taxonomy): Eukaryota > Fungi > Basidiomycota > Tremellomycetes > Trichosporonales > Trichosporonaceae > Cutaneotrichosporon > Cutaneotrichosporon sp. PK4640. Next base: position 13,268 of record JAMALN010001168.1, on the reverse strand, counting down.
GCCGAGGGGTGGTGGGACGCGATCATCGTCGGCTCGGGCTCGGGCGGCGGCGTCGCGGCCAAGGCCATGGCCGAGGCAGGCATGCGCGTGCTGGTCATCGAGAAGGGCGCCCACTTTGACCACTCGCAGAGCTACACCGAGCCATGGGCCCTCGAGCACATGTACGAGCGCGGCGTGCTCACCGCCACCGAGGACGGGAGCGTGGGCCTCGTCGCCGGGTCCGTGTTCGGCGGCGGGAGCACGGTCAACTGGGCGGCCTCGCTGCAGACGCCCGCCGCCGTCCGCGAGGGCTGGGCCAAGGACTTTGGCCTGCCGTACTTTACCTCGCCCCAGTTCCAGGCGGACATGGACTACGTGTGCGACGTCATGGGCGTGTGCGCGCCCACGCACAACAAGCAGAACCAGCTGCTGCTCGAGGGCGCGCGCCGGCTCGGGTACGCGCGCGCGGACGTGCCCCAGAACTCGGGCGGGGCCGCGCACGGGTGCAGCCACAACTGCGCAAACGGCTGCGTCTCGGGCGGCAAGAAGGGCGGCGTGCACGCGTGGCTCGCGGACGCGGCGCGCGCCGGCGCGCGCTTCCTCCGCGCCGACGTCCGGCGCATCGACTTTGCCAACCGCGCCGCGGTGGGCGTCACCGTCCGCGCGGACGGCAGAGAGACGTCGCTCCCCGCCCCGCGCATCATCGTGGCCGGGGGCAGCATCCACTCGCCCGCGATCCTGCAGCGCTCGCGCGTGCGCAACGCCCGCGTCGGCGCGAGCATCTACCTCCACCCCACAAACTACGTGTACGGCGTGTTCCGCGAGGACACGCACCCGTCCGAGGGCCAGATCCTCACCTCGGTGGTGAGCGAGTTCGCCAACATCACGCCCGGGGGCTTCGGCCCGCGCATCGAGACGGGCATCATGCAGCCCGTGGTGAGCATGTCGCTGCTCCAGTGGGCCGGCGGCGCCGAGCACAAGGCGCGCCTCGCGCGCCACTCGCACATGGTCGGCCTGATCGTCATCACGCGCGACAAGGACTGCGGCCGCGTCAAGCTCGACAAGCACGGCGACCCGGCCGTGCACTACTCGCCCTCGAGCACGGACGTCGCCAACATCCAGACGGGGACGGTGGGGGCGGCCGCGATGCTGCGCGCCGTCGGCGCCGAGGAGATCATCGTGTGCGGCCGCGGCGTGCCCTCCTGGCGCCAGGGGGAGGACTGGGACGCGTGGACCGCGCAGATCAGGACGACGCGCCCGGCCATGTACGGGAGCGCGCACCAGATGGCGAGCAACCGCATGGCGGCGCGCGCGTCGGACGGCGCATGCGACCCCGACGGCGCGGTGTACGGCGTGTCGGGCGTGTGGGTCGCCGACGCCAGTGTCCTGCCTACCAGCTCGGGGGTCAACCCCATGGTGACGAGCATGGCGGTCGCGCACAAGGTCGCACGCGGTGTTGTGGAGGGATGGAAGGCGGGGTCTGTAAGCGGCGCCTCGGCGGCCGCGAAGCTTTAGCGCTCGAGCGCAGCGAGGGCTGCGAGCAAGCAGGTGGGAGGCGAGCAAGCAGGTGGGAGGCGAGCAAGCAGGTGAGAGGCGAGCAAGCAAGTGAGAGGCGAGCAAGCAGGTGAGAGGCGAGCGATGCAAGGCAAGGGGAAAAGCAGGCAGCGAGGGGAGACGGTTATAGTGGACAAAGGATACCCGTTTGTAGGTGAAGATGAATGTTTCCCTCGTCGGTGGCACTTGGCCAACGCACACCAACACACCACAGCACACGCCACCGGCTGCATAACGCAAGGAGTATCGTGTGTGCTACAGAACGTGTTTCACTCGTGGATTTCTGCTTTGCTTTGCCTCTTGTGCGATTACGTGGGATTTGTACGTTTGTTTGTTCGCCTACTTGGTCATTCTGGTCGACGGCGTGTTTTGATCTGCCGTCAGCGGGACCGCGCAAGGCACTCACTGCACCCGTCAGTGCAGTGAGGCGCTGTGGCCTAGCGGATGAGGTGGAAGCGCAGCAGCGCCTCGGGCGGATCCAGCGGCGAGCCCGGCTCCTCCGCGACATGCCCCACCCTCCCGCCCGCATGTTTCGGCACCGACTCACGGTCCTGCGCCATGAGGCACTCGTTGAGCGGCGCAATGTGCGTGCTCTGGATGAGGCCCGGGCGCGCCTCGCAGCTGTTGCGCCGCTCGCGCGTGTGGCTGGCGTGCGCGGGGTCGATGCCCATCTTGGGCGAGTCCTGCGGTCAGTCCGGCAGGCAGGGGTACGTGCGTCCACCAGGAGGCCCTCGTTGAGCGGCGCGAGGTGCGTGCTCTGGATGAGGCCGGGGCGCGCCTCGCAGCTGTTGCGGCGCGGGCCCTTGGTCGGGCGGACGTGGGCGGGGTCGATGCCCTCGGGGGGCGAGTCGAGGGGGAGCTTGGTCGCCCTGGGGTCAGGTGGCGGGGGGGGGGGGGGGGGGGGAGGCGCTCACTGGGGGGAAGCGTTGGCCATGGTGAGTTCAGAGCTGGGTGATGAGGGGTATGGACTGGACAGTGGAGCGGGCCTCTTATGCCAGTAGAGGCATCCCGAGGTCAGGTGCAGCATCTTAGCACATGACGCCGAGATGGAGGGGCGTGAGACATGCGCTGTGACGAGACCACTCTACGCCCTCGCGGACGCCCAGCGCGACGGGGGGGGCTTATTCAATGTCTGGCGGAATGAGGACTCGCCTCGGGCCCGGCGTCATGAGACCTGCCAGCTGCAGCCGGCGTGTTAGTGGGGTGGGAAGAGAAGGTGTGTTGCTGACAGGTTGTATTGAGGAATGGGAGCAATGGAGGCACACATGTATGTGGCCCCTCGATAACGCTGCCACCGAGAACATCCGAGATGCCGCCGAGATGTTAGCTTGCTCCAACGGAGTGGTACGCGTCGGCCTTGCGTCGGCGGAGTGCTCGGAGCCTAACTTTGGTCAGTACGCATCGCAGGCGCAGACGAGGACGGGTTGGCCTGAAGTCTCCCGCGCTTGCCGCACATTATTTCATGTCCCTGTACAACTAGTCGTCTACAACTGCACAGCGCCCGCGCGCCTACCTGAACGGCCCGTCGACGCTCGAGTCGCTCACAAACGTGATCGCGCTCTCGCTCAGCCCCGTGCCGCTCGCGCGTCTGGCCATCTTGTCCGCGGGCCTCTCGAAGCCTCTGAACGAGTCAACGTGCGCGGCCGGCACGCCATACGTCGTCGTGCTCTGCTTGCGCCCGAGTGTCGGGTTGAGCGAGAGCGTATTGAAGCTGCTCACAAAGAGCGGGTTACCCGGAGTCCGCTGCTGCACGTAGTCTTCGCGTTCATCGTAAGACCCTGGCGTGCGCGGCGCGAACGTTGGTGCCGACGTCGTGATCGAGAGGCCGACAAAGCTGCGCCCGCGCTTCGGGCGCCCTGGCGGCGAGCCGACAGATCCCACTGATGAGGTCGAGGATACGGACGAGGCGAGGGCAAAGTCGTGCGCCAAAGGCTGGTGGCGTCCCTCCGGCGAGGGGAACGAATCGGGCACTTCGCCCTGGCCCGCGCGCTGGGCCGGCGTCGGGCCTGCCGGTCGGGGTCTCTCCTCACCGATAGTGGCCATGGAGGAGAAGCCGGACGCGGCGCCAAACTCGTTGTCGTCGTCAAAGGCCTCGCTGAGCTCGCGCTCCTCGCGCATCTCGGCGTCGGGGTCGACGGGCTCGAGGCCCTCAATCCACACGCGCGCCCGGTCGGGGTCGTACTCGCCCTCGTCGCCCAGGCCCAAGCCGCCCCACGACGCGGGCGTCTCGTCTTCCTCGCCCGCCATCATGAGCTCCGTATCGCAGCCGAGGCACGTGCCGAGCTTTTCCCACAGCGAGACGCTGTGCTGGCGCACTGCCTCGCGGGCAAGCTCGACCCACGGGTAGTCGGGGCACTCGGTGCGGTCGACGGTCGTGAGGTGCGCATAGAACTCGGACCAGTTCCACTCGTGCACGTCAATGTCCTTCCAGTTCGGGCGCATGGGCTCCTGCGAGAACGTCTGCTGGAGGAGGGCGAAGAGGTGGGAGTTGCGCGGGTTGCCGAGGAGCTCCTTGACCTCGGCGGGGCGGTTCTGGAAGGGAAGGAGAACGTTGGCGTCCATCTCGAGGTACTCGACCGGCTCGAGGGCAATCGGCTCGGGCTCGGCGGTCACGACGCTTCCGCCGACGGCATTCTTGAACGTGCCCGTCGACTTGCGTCTACGGTGGCGCCCCGGAGTGACAGTGCCCGGGTCGGGCGCTGCGACAGGGCTCATGATCCCACGCGCGAGGTCCATCACTTCTTCAGGGGAGAGGGAAGGTGCCCGCTGCAGCTGCGTCACGCCAGCGCCGACGGGCCCTCCGGTGGGGGTGCTCTCGCCCCCGGCGAGATCGGGGTTGGAGAGGTCGCGCTTGAGTGTCGTCATGGAGCTGAAGCCACCGAACGACGCGCCGGCAAAGGAGCGCTTGCGCACGGGCTGCGGCGGCGGAGCTGGGGCCGCAGAAGTAGCCGATGAGAGGGATGAGGACGACTGCGAACGCCTGATGTCAGCTCGAGTCGAGCAATCGCTAGCTTACTTGCGGAACGAGGGGTCAGGGGCCTGCGGCGGCGCCTTAACGAGCAGGAGGCGGGTGGTGATGCTGCTCGCATCTGCGGCCTCGGCCGCGCGCCGGCTGCTGAACGCGAGATCGCGCCCGCTGAGCGATCTCGAGAGATTGGAGAAGCTGCCCGAGCGGCTGAGGCTGCGCGGTGTGCGCGGCGTCATGCTGTGTGGGGTCATGCTGCTTGGCGACGAGGTGGAGAAGGTTGGCGACTTGACCTTTGGGAGGTCTGCCTCTGAGGAGAGCGGGGAGAAGGTCTGGAGGGGTGAGAGGGCGTTCATGCGTGGGCGGCCCGACGTGCGCGAGGGCGAGTGGGACTTGATCGGCCGCGACATTGTGGACGCGTGTGGGAGTCAAGAAGCAAGCACTAGAGTGGCGATAAGGGCGATGAGTGAGTGTCGTGTTTAAGATGCGCAAGATGCAAGTGTGATGGGGGAAGGTGAGAGATTGGGGCGAGGGTAAGAGGGTTGATAAGGGGAGGCGGGGAGGAAGGATGGGCGGGGCTGGGCAGTGGCAAAGCACTGCGTTGTTGGGAGTTGTTGGAGAGGAGATGATGCGGAGTTGTGTAGTGGCGTCGTGTTGTCACCGATGTGTTGTAGAGATTAAGAGAAATGTGTTGCCGAGATGGAGATGGAGGATGTGGATGCGTGGGAAGGAAGGGAGTGAGGTAGCGATGATGCGTGGTCTGTTAGTGTCAACCACGCGACATCCGACTTGCCAGCTTGCCAGAGTATCACATGTCCACATGTCATCAAGATGCTCTCTCATTCCGCTCTTGCACACTCATTGCCAGCTGGCCAGACTTTGATGCCAGCCTCTCTGGCAGAGTCCAGAGCTACAGAGCGCAGTCTAGGTCCAAGGTCCAGAACAAAGCTACGAGCTACCATGACTGCATCACAGTCTGCATAAACTCGAGAACAAAAGAGACGTCATGTGACAGCATCCACATCTCCGCCCCCTCACTCCCCCTCACTCCCCTCACTCTACACACATCCACTGCCGCCGGGCCAGCTGGGGCCAGACGTCGGTGGCGTCCCCTGTCCCCGAGCGTTCCCACGGTCGTCCCCTCCCACCCTTCCCTCCCTGTTCTCGCTTGCCCACAGTGGGCACGCTCGCTTGGCAATTGGCATCCGACGCGACTCCCACCACATGCACCACGACGCGATCGACAGCCGACCCGTTCTACGCTTACTGCCGCCGTGTCCTGCGTCTAAGCGAGGCCTTGGTGGTACAGATGCCAGGATTGAATGCGACTTGGGGAGATTGCAGTTACCATAGATGATGCATGATGCATGAACCGCCCCGTCCCCGAGTTGCAAGCCCCGAGGCCGAAAACGAGTCGAGGACGTCAAAGTGCGTTGTGGGGCCGGCAAAGGTAGGGACTGCGTCGCAGCCTCCGGGTTTCCCGTGGCACCGGGCCGTCTACATGACGTCACAAGATCAGGAGAGCAGGGCCAGGGCTGAACGGCAACCTCGAGTGTTAGATGCTGTTGGGGTGACGTCATAGCGGCGGCTGCAGTGTTCAACTGGGGCTTGGGGGGCGTGGGGCAGGTCTGTCTCACTCAACGGCCATTCTAGTGTTTGGTTCCGCGGTTTGTGGGCGGGACGTCATTCTCTCCTCACAACCACCGCAACCCACCTCGAGCGGAACAGCTCACAGCAAAGGGGACGGTGTTGCACAGGTCCAGGCTCGGTCGCGGGTGGCGTACTCTCGTACTCTGGCCGCGATGCCGCAGTGGGGAATGTTCTCTGGGCACGAGCTTCTCTCAAGCTAGCAGAGCCGTGGGCCGCATGCCGCCGGCGCAGGGTGGGCGTGCTACCACCACCACCTGGCCCCCAACGTGCAGACAGCGGCCAGACAACTGTGCCCGCCATCGCAACGGGCCCACTGTCCTCGCACTCACGCGCAAACTGAAACGCACCCATGGCACGCGCGGATCAGCGGGGCCCGTCCCCAACCCCAGACGTCTGATTGCCCCGACGCAGAGTCCCGCGTCCAGGTCGCGCCGTGCCAAGTCCGAGGGCCTGACAAACGTAAGCGACGCTGCCGAGAATGCATGCTTACGTCGTGTCTGTACCGAAAACGAACACGAGACTAACCGGCCGCCGGGTTCAACTTTGCGGATTACGACATGCAGAAGGTGTATGCACGTAGAGCAGAGAGTCGTCTGGTTCTGCGAGAGGTTTCCCCTCCGACCCGCCCACCCGCCCACCCAACCGCCCACCCAGCCGCCCACCCAGCCGCCCGGCCGGACCGCGTTAAACTTGTTCATCATTCAAGCTCTCAAGTAGAGTTGGACCGCGACGCCTGCACGTGAGGCACGGCGCTTCCCAAGCTCGTCCTCCTGCCGAGTCGGAGGGAAGGGCGCGCAGCACGACAGCAGCACGCAAGCCCGAGATCGTCATCAGCTGGGATCCCGTCGAGCCGACGTTGGATGACTGGGTCGATTTGGCCTGCAAGGGAGTTGGCCGACTTGTGGATCCGCGCCCACTTAAGCTTTCCGCCCGCAGGGTTCCTTGTGGGTGACCTTCAGGGAATGCTAGGGCATCATCCGGTTTTCCGTCCTCTGCCCCTGTACGTGTCTTCTGGGCCCCGTGCGCAAGGGGGCTAGGGGGCAACCGTGCACGTCCACTGCATCGCAGCCCTGATGTTCCCTGTATTGTCAAACGCCGGAGCGTCGCACCCATTTGTATTCCTCGGACATTCCATCCCCCATCACGCGCCCATTTAGCATTGGCAGTCTGAATGCATTCATGATATAGGCGTGATATCAGCAGATGACGAGTGATTGAGTGGGGGAAGGCATAAAGGCAATTGTATTTGGAAGAAGCGAAGAAGAGGATGAGAAGAGGCTTGGGATTGTATTGAGACTATTGTAGAGTACTAGTCGTCGCCCAAGAAGCAACAAGCGGCAAGAGCCGACCACGCCCAGTTGATGATTTTTGCTTCCGTCTCCGAAAGGCGGGAGTATTGGAGCAAGCTGTGCACCCAGGAGAGATTCAAAGGGTAAAGGGAAAAACAGGTTTGTCAGGAAGTATGCAGGGAATAGGCAGGATGACTCTGAGCACACATCCCTCTCAACCTCAGGGAAGTGCCATGAGTCGCTGGAACCACGCCAATCTGTGACCCTGTTGCTGGGTGCACACACACCCTGGCTAGGCTCGTGGGTGTAAATTTCCCCGACTCATCTCCCCGACTCGACTCTCTCTCTTGCTGCTGCTGCTGCTGCTGCTGCTGCTGCTGCTGCTGCCACTGCTGCCACTCACTGCTCACCGCGCTCCACTCTCCCCCTCTCCCGCCTCCGCACTCCCGACACTAGACGCTAGTAGACGCCCATCCCGCAGCACGCTTCGCTCCACACCAGCCCCCTCCGCCCGGCGCGTCAGACGCGACTGGAACTGGCCATCGGATGAACGGCACTTGAATTGCGTTGGGGAGACCAGAGGCAGTGATGCAAACGGTGTGATGGGACCTTGGACCTCGGCGTGCGAGCAGCAAGAGTGTGAATGGGGCCTGCAACGCACGCGCACATCACATCCCTCCAGGCGCCAGGAACCTGTGTGCATCACCACCGTGCCGTAGCTGCGGCATCCGGCCCTGTTTGCTGCTGCCCCCCGCCCACAGCTTGCGCCAAGCAGGGGCACCCGGGGTGGGTGGTGGTTAGTCGTGGGTCGTCGTGGGTCGTGGGCGGCATGGGCGGGCCCAAGATCTTGGGCCCCAAGGCGGGTCGGACGCAGCTCGTGCCGTAAATCGCCCGGGACGGCGTCAAACTTGTTCAGGCAGGAGAGCCAAAGTGGCCGGCATCACGGCGACCTGGGGACGGGGCTGACGTCTTCTGCCTTGGGTACTTTTGGGTGGTTTACCTAGTTTACCTTTGGACCTGGTCCTTGCACCTTGACCTTGGTTGGACCTGGACGCCGTTCCTCTCTCGTTCTTGCTCACTCTGCTGCTGCTGCATGCTACTCCCTGCTGCTGCATGGTTGAATGCTCGACTAGGTACCCCCGTGAGCCCCCGGTCGCCCCGGTATGCCCTCGTCCCTCCCCCCTGCCTCCCAAGTCGGGCCGCTGAACCAGCTGCATGCCAGTCATGTCTCACCCCCTCCCCCCCTCGGTCCCTCCCTCCTCTCCTCTGACAGCTTGCCGCTTGCTGGCCCAGTACGGAGATGCATTCATCCTGGGCCATGGGCCTTTATCCAGCAGTCGTCACTTGTCAGCGGGCACGGCACTGGCACTGGCACTGGCACTGCACTCACGTACACGCCCCCCCCCCATCTCCTCTGCCTTCTCGCACACCGCCGCAATCCGTCGTTCGCTTCCACCCGACCGGCTGCAACAAATATCTCGTACAGTCGACTTTTATCAACAACCCCCCATCCCACCTCTGCTGTGCATTCCATTCCATTCCATTCCCAACACACCATGACCTTGTAGCTAGATAATCACACTCTCTCTATAATAGCATACCTCGACCCCACGACCACCAACCCTTCAAGCCTCCATTCCAACCTGGCCACCTGGCCACCTGGCCGCCACCACCCCCACCTTACCCTCCCCTCCCATTCCATTACCCCGTTCAACCCGTTCGTTCGTTCATCTCTGCGCCCATCCCCCTTCCCCTGGATCACACGGGAACGCTTGCAACGCCTCCACTAGCGCCAACCAACGTCGTACCCACGCACCACGCCTCACTCTCTACTCGTCCAAGCTGCAAGCTCTGTTTCCCAGCTTGGCTTTGGGACAGTGCCCCGCCTGAGTGAGAAGGGTCCAAGACGAGAAAAATAGCGGTACGGGCGAGTGGCGTCCTGAAGACTCGACGCCTCCTGTGCAAGCCACCAACCCGAATCCTCATTGCCCTTTGGAGTTGGCCATCATCCTTTCTCCTCCCTCGGCCCTCTCCGCCCTTCTCCGCCCTCTCCGCCCTCTCAAACTCCTCCCCGCGCCCCCGCGCCTCCGCCCTCCCCCCGCGGCAACCTCCGCTATCACCACCACTACCACCTCGGACACATCCGTCCCCACGTTTGTTCACCTGAGGCCTGGGATTCGCGACAGTCGCCTCGTCACCTCGGTCAGGCGCCCTCGTGTCTCGTGGTATCAAGACGAGGTAGAGAAGGTTGATCTCTTGGAACAGTACTCGAGTACGGGTCAAAGCAACCAAGGACCCGCTGCCGCCTCAGCCGTTCAACCCTTGCCCCTCCTTCTCTCCCCTCCCCCCTCCCCCCGCCCCCCCCCCCCCTTCGGCCCCGACTATTGAATTCACCCAGCTGCATTTGGGCCTATCCAACTGTCCATCTATCTGTTCAACCCCATCCACTATCCACTATCCACTATCCACTATCCACTACTACTGCTTCCCACATCGCATCCTTCTTCCTCGCGACTAGCTCCCTCTTTCTTGCCATCCCTCCCTCCTTCACAACCACTTCAATCCTCACACGCCCCAGAAACAGGTCATCCTGTACCTCGGGCCTGAGAGCTCGACCCTCCATCGCTCGCATTTTCGCCGCCCACCCATTCCAACACCCCTCACTCTTGCACCCCGGCACTCCCGTCGGCCTTGTCTCAGTTCTGAGACATCGCGCTTGCCCGAGCACAATTGCCTCGACACACGGCCACCTCTTGAACGCCGTTCTCCCGACTCCCACTCTACCAGCCCACCCGCTCCTCGCTCTTCCTCGTCGTCGTCTTCCCTCGTCGTCGTAAGGAACTCCCATACGGCATCGGGCGTCAAAGAGCGACCCGTGCATCGTTGAGCCGATCCCATCGCGTCGGATCCCTCGCCCATCGTGCTCGTCTTTCCTTCGCCTCCACCCCTCGGCTCTGTCTTGCGACTCGGGCAATCATCATTGTCCACCATCCCCACGCGTGACACTCGTCGTCTCCCTGCCTTTGTCGACACTAAAGGGTATGTCGCATCCTCTCGCATCTCACATCGCTCCATCCTCCCAACTCCCCTCCTTTACTGACCCTCCAGCGCACCCACCGCGCCCCTTGCCCACCACCCCATGTCCGGAGTGACATACGGCCATCCCGCCGCCAACGGCGGCGAGTACGTCTTTGTCGCGCCCAACGGCCAGCAGATGGCCTACGCCCAGCCAGGACAGGGCGTCGGAATCCCCGGGGCGATGCCTCCCCAGCTTGTGCAGCAGCCGACCGGTCCATACATGACAACCGGCGAACCGTCTATGCGCAAGACTGTTGAAGGTATCCCCCAGATCCACGTCCAGCAGCAGCAGCCCCAGCAGCAGCAGCAACATCCGGGCCAACAAATGCAGTCGATGGTCGCGGGTGGCGTGCCCATGAACACCGCCCACTCGGTCCCTCTGCTGCAACACCATTTCGCCGTTCCGACCGCTCCACCCGCCCAGGCATACCCTGGCGGTGTTCCAATGGAGTTCTACCAGGCCGCGGCCCATCCACCACAGCCCGTCGCTTTCCCTCATTTGGCAGCCACCCACGTGCCAGACTTCCGGTTCGGCGGGCCGCAGTACGTCGTCGAGTCCAACTGGCACGGCGAGGGCGAGTGGGAGGGCGAATACGAGGATAATGGGGGCGCTGTCCTGTACGGCAACCTGGAAGTGAGTGGTGGCCGAGGGCCCAGTGGCGTTAAACAAGGTTTAGGAGGCGCACTTGCTAACTCTATTGCAGGTCAAGCACCGGCGCCGGACAACCCCAGAGCAGTTGAGAGTCCTAGAGCACTACTTCAGCATCAACCCGCGGCCAGACAACCAGCTGCGCGAGTTCTTGGCTGGCGAGTTGGGCATCACCAAGCGCAATGTGCAGGTGTGGTTCCAAAATCGGTGAGTAGTGCTTGTGGTCACGCGCCCGTGCTCCAAGGCTAACTTTATTCAGTCGCGCCAAGATTAAGAACCAGGAGAAGGCTAGAGAGGCGGCCGCACAAGAGGCCAAAAACAAGGAGGCCGCTGCTGCAGCCGCCGCCGCTGCCAACTCCAGCGATAGCACAGCTGGAACCAAGACTGAGCCAGCAACCCCCGAGGACGTGAACGGCAGCACCAGCTCTGTACCTTCTCAACCACAACCTGTGACCCCCGGAGGACGAAGCCAGGCCTCGGTTGCATCAGTGAGCGCCCAGTCTACGCCTACGCGCCCGACTTCATCGTCTGGACCTCAGCGCAACCCCACGCTCGGCGTCGACAAGCTCGCCATGGGTCGACGAGTCTCGTTAGCCGGCGGCGATGTCGCCAACATCGAGACCTGGGCCAGGCAACGGAGGCAGCAGCTTGCGACCCTCACCTCGGCGTCGGCTGCCAACTCCCCCATGGGGATGGCGGCGGCGGCGCGCCGGAGCAGCCAGCCGTACCCGACACAGATCATCACCCACCACGAGGATCTGGTGACGCCCTCACGGTCTGCGCTCCCAAGCCCCAAGATTTCGCCCAACGGGCGCATGCCGCAGCAGCTGCTGCTTACCGCGATGCGCAACAACACGATGCGCCGCGCCTCGATGCCCGGAGGGGCGCAGCTCATCTCGCAGACGACGTTCACGCCTCCTCGCACAATCAACGTCCACCCCGTCGGCACCAACTCGACGCGTGAGCTCAGCCCAATAAAGGACCAGGACCACGACTCGGACATAGACCCGGCGCTGCGCGCGTCGGGTGCCGGTGTCGGTGTCTTTGTCACGCCCCCGGGCATTGACCAGTCCTTGCTCAACATGCAGCACGACTCGCACCTGCAGTACCAGCTCAGCCCCAACGGGCTGCCGTTCTCGCCCAACTCGCCCCTGCCGAACCCCACGTTCACCTTTGGTGGCACGCCATCTGGCCCGATCAACCACGACAGCGCGCACACGTCCATGTCGACGACACCAGTGCTCTCGGGATCCGGCTCGGACCAGGCGTTGTTCATGGCGCTGCAGCGCGGCCGTCTGGCTTCGCTTGCCTCGGTCAACTCGGTCACGAGCAACGCGACCGACGCGACGTCCACCTGCGACGGCAGCGACGGCGACTGGGGACCACTCAACCCGCCCGGGTTCGACCCCGACATCCGCCGCGCCTCCGCGCCAGCCGACTTACTGCACAACATCGGCCTCCTGGGCATCTCGTCTGCGAGCGGCTCGCAGGCCATGAGCCAGGTCTCGTCGGCGAACAGCACACAGAGCGGCGCGGGCATGCGCCCCTCGCCGCTCGCGTCGTACATCCAAGGCTACGACCAGCAGATGACCTCGTCGACGCCCACCCTCGGCGGCGGCCCGTACATCCCGACGCAGGAGCACTCGCCGTCCACAGTCACCGGCTCGAACGCGCCCAGCGAGGGCCCCTCGCCATCAGCACTCCACTCGCACACCGCCATGCTCGGCGGCGCGACTCTCATGCCCCCTCCACCACTCCCTCAGCGGCAGTCATACACGACGCTGCCGCAGTTTGAGCTGGAGGCGGTCCCGAACCTCCCCGAGCCCTCGGCATACACGCTTCCCTCCGAGGGCGACGGCGGCCTCGGCGACTTTGACCTGGGCTTTGACTTTAGCACCGACGACAAGGACCAGTTTGCGTTCCTCGCCGACCTCACGGGTGACGACACCATCAACGTTCTCGTATAATCCTCGCGTCGCCCACGCCCCATCACGTTCCACGCTCGCTTATGCCCGGACCATCATCCATCATTGTTGGGATTAGTGAATGCATACACGCAATGCAGTTGTACCATGCCTGTGCCGTGATTGGACGCCGCCGTCGT
>JAMALN010001167.1:0-10481 GCA_023630115.1 Cutaneotrichosporon sp. PK4640 | reverse complement strand
CGATGTGTGTTGAGTTGATGGGGAGGGGGGTGACTTGACCGAGTGAGTGGCCAAGGTGTGTCGACGGACGGTAGTCGATGTCGATGTCGATGAGAGGTAGTGTAGATGAGAGAGGAGGATGGAGGTTGTGAGGGCAAGAGAGAGAGGTGATGGGTGGTGGAATGACCGAGTCTTTTAGGTTGACCTAGACAGAGTACAGGATGAAGAACAAGTCGAGAGAGAGAGAGGTAGAGAGAGGGAGAGCAGTGCGCGGAGGAGGGAGGATGGATAGGGTACATGGGGCATGGTCAGAGGCAGTCACTGCATTGTCGCCTCTCCAAGGATGTCGTTGTCTCCTAGCTTCTACTCCTGCACTCTCCTGGCTCTCCTGGCGCTGCCTGCAAGGCGCATGAGGGACAGGAGGCGAGAACAAAGGACACTCTGTTCGTGTTGCATGGTCAAGGCTGCGCTGCGGGGGGAGGGGGGTACGGAGGGGGGGGGGATCATGACAACCCAAGCTTCAGGTTCAGGAACCCACTCACAATCCACTCCTCCCTCCGGTCATCCGCCTCGTACGCATGATTTGTATATTTTTATACAAATCATCAACTCTACAAATAATGGTTCTCCCCCCTCTCTCGGCGCCCCCGCGCCCCCCGCACCCCCTTTGCCACCCAGGGTAACATGAGAATCAGGCACCGCACAACAATGCACGTGGGGTCCCCGTCCTTTACCCCCCCCTGCCCCTTTCTGGGCCGACTCTGTCTGGACCCTGAGGGCTGTTGATGGCCAGCTCGAGGTTGTACGCACGCTCGTGGCTCAAAGGTTAGAGCCAGCTGCTTTGTGTCACGTTCACGCAAGGGCCCCCTCTCCGCTGCCACAGCTGCCACAAGCCCAAGCTTTTGTGCGATGCGTTCATTGTTCTCACGAGCATATGGCTGCTCGCAGTCCACATTCTCCACATCTGTGCCGATAGGGTTGGGGCTGCCTCTGCTCATGCCCGGCACATGCACACGTACCGTCCACACGAGCCCCACTCGTCGCACTCGCTTTGTTGTAACCGGGCAGTCGGCGAGCGTCAGCGAGCGTCAGCCAGCTACCCTCTGTGGTCATAGCGAGAGGAGGGGTCTGGGTGGCGGGCACATTGCCCCACGCCACAGGTTACGCGCACTCAGCCACGAGCTCTTCGGACACGAGGGGATGGGTGGGTGGTGGGCAAACGGAGGGCTTCAGCACTCCAGTGAGCGTCGTCTGCAAGGAGAGCACAGGGGTAGGGTGAGTGGGCGGGCACGCCGCATCACCGGGTGACGCTTGTCGGTCCGACACTCACCACTCACCCTCCGTCCCCCATACCCACGCGTACCCTACCGGCACAACCTTGATCACTCCGTACCCATGGCATCGCGTCACCCCCGAGTCACTGGTGGAGTCCCTAGGCGTCGTGCATGACTGGGACAACATCCGAGGCGCGTAGGACTAAACGCTGTGAAACGCGACGCGCCAATCGCGACTGCTTTCGCCTGTGTCTCATCGTCTCGTCTCCTCGATCTTCTCCGCCCATCGCGGCCTCTCTCGTCGCACTGCAGAGATACCCCACTGCCGAGACGCACACTACGGCCCCAAGCTACGTCCGCCCCGCCAATGGCCGCCTAAACTCGTGTCAGCACACGGCCCCCGTGCCATGACCATCGCACCGGCTTCTCACCACGACGCCGGGCATTCACATCTTCGAAAAAAAAAGTAATCGAGCACGGACCGCACACGATGACCGGGGTCGACTGGAAACGACGGGGGCCATGGCGCCGCCCCCCACCTGCTCGTCGTTGGTGGCAGCGAGCAGGATGGTTGTATCGACAGGAACGAGTTTCAGCGGACAAAAGAAGACGGCTCAGGGTAGCGGCTCAGGGAAGTAGGTGTGGCATGCAGACCAGTGCCGATGTCCAGGGTAAGGAAAATTATCGGCCCTGGCGAGTCGGGTGGTATTCCACATGGACCCTGAGGTGGGAGAGGCGCCCGGCCGTGTGTCGACCCGTCTCAGGCACATCGGCAAATCGCCCCCTCGTTGCTCACTCTCACTACGAGATCCACACACGTCGTCCATCCAAACTCCATCATCCATCATTGCAAGATGCCACTGTAACCGGATACCCATGTACCCAGGCCTATTGTGCCGCATGCCCCAGTATGCCAGTTGTGCCAAGCCCAGTGCGGCATTCCGCCGCGGGGGAAGCGTAATCCAGCGCTCGCACCACCCCCCTCTCCCTGTCAGTCTCAGAGCTCCAAGACGCCGATGCGGCGTCCCCATCAAGGCACACCCATGTACACGTCAGAGGCACACACCTTGCACCTTGTCCACATCTGCCCCATCCTCGTCCCCCACATCCCGGGCGCAGCCCACGCATAAACGCCAGTACACGACCGACGCCCACGCCGTCACCGCGGCGGGCATTCTCGCAGACGCATGCCGCTGCCGATGCCAAACCCACCCTGCGGCCTGCGGAATACCCAATCGTGGGCAACAGATCACCCGTGTCCCACGCACCCTGTCATAGCGCGGCGCCATGCGGTGTCGCCTCGCCCCGCACCCCGCACAGGCGCGCTTGGATTCCGCCTAAACGCCAAAGCACAATGCATGCTTCCAACCAGAGGGCGTGTGATTATCCTCTCCGCATCGGAGACCGGGGATGCGATCCGGGGCGCACCGCACCCTCGTCATGGCTAGGTCATGGCGGCGACCTGCAGGCCTGTCTGTGTGTGGTGGGGCGGGTGGTCGTCGTGCATGTGGTCGCGGTCGTAGTCGTCGTCTGGACCGTGGAGGTGCTCGTTGCGCCTGCCGCCCGAGTCGTCCAGGTCCGTGACTGTCACCAGCGGCTCGACGTCGTCACCCAGCGCAATCCCCCCGGGCTTGGGCAGCGCGCCATACACGTACACTGCCAGCACGGCCCAGGTGATGCCGACCGCCACGCCCAGCATCTCGGTGGACGGCAGCGCCTCGGCGCGAAGCGGGAAGACGGCGAGCGCGGCCCCGCCGACACAGGCGGCCGCAAAGCGGAGGATCTGGGGTCAGCTATGTGGCCGTGGGCGCGTCTTGGATTCCAGAATCGACGTGTCGCCTCGCGCCCCTCTTCCAATTCTCGCGAGTCGCGGGAATGCAACGTCACGAGTGACGGTGACGGGTCACCCGGTGACGCGCGACGGCGGCGGCGACGATGTCGACGCCCCAGCCTGGCCGTCACGCCCTTTGCCCTTCGCACAACCTTCGCCGACACCGCCCCGCCACCTGACCGGCTGCCCCAAACCGAGCCGAGGTCCGGGGGTGAGGGTCGCCGTCGACGGCGCCGGTCACGCCAGACGTTAACCTTAGGCCTTACCCGGAGCGTCGTAACGCCTTGATCGGCTCCTTCTGTTCGACCCCTTCCACACCCCACCCCGACCCACGCCGGGACGGGTGGCGTTCCGGTCCGAGGCGGTGCCACTCATCTCCCACGCTCGGTACGCAGCCCGCAGCTTCGCACCAGATCGCCTCATCTCCCATGACCTTTGAACAAGAGTCCCGGGAACCGAGGATCGGCGCCCGGCAGAACGCGCTAGACGGATATCGTCAAGAGGCCGCACCTCGCCGCGGCCCGGTGACACCCGCGCGCCGGCCGCGGCCATCACCAACGCGTCACCTCGGTATCCGAGGCTATCGCGGCCGTCGATCGAGCACAAAGGCGCAGTGTGTAACTGCCTCATGGGCCTGGACGGCTCGGGTTCGGTGAATTCGCGTGGCGTCCCGGACAATACCTCAGGCACGGGCGTCGTACTCTGCCAGAGAACAAGGATGCGGAACCAACCGGCCCGGGCCCGGCCGGTTCCGCAGAGTGACTCACCCTCGGGATGCGGGCGACGTGCCACGCGTCCTGCTCGCCATGCAGCAGGTCGATGAGGCCAAGGAAGAGGAGCGCGGCGCCGAGCCCGCAGCCCCAGAACCTGCCGTCAGCTTTGATTAGGCAGATATGCAAGTTAGCCGTTGTGTGGCACACTGAGTGTGGCGGAGTCGACGTCCTAGGCACGCGAATAGACAGACACCGACGCCACTGCGCTTGTAATTGTGTCCGATGGGTGGGTGGGGAGGTGGGTACGTGCGCTCAACGTAACCTTCGTTGAGCTGAGGCACCGTGTCGTGCACTCCACGGACGAGGTGAGCGGGACTCCATTGGCGGGTACGTGCTTCACCGTACCCCGGCCCGCCACCCATCGTGCGAGGTACCCACGAGCCCAAACCAAGACCGCTCGAGGCACCGAAACTCCGGCCCAGGCGGGCCTCAACACAGTAATCGGGGATCGGCACAATGGGACCGCAGGAAGGAACAAGGAACGTACCACTTGACGCCTGGCTCGACGATGGCCGAGCTGTTGACCATCTTGTTGCTTGCAGCAGCCGCGAGCACGATGGAAGCACAGAGCGGCCAGTGGAAGCTGGCGTTAGTGCGGGGAGCGTGCCGGCGGCAGATGGTCACGGGGACATGAGCCGGCGATAGCTTCCAGATGACGAGAATGGATGACGAAGCGCTGGTCGGTGGCATCCGGACCAAGCCAGGAGTGTACCCCGAGGACCATTCGTCATGTACGGCCGTGGGCACGTTAGCCATCGCCGGTCACATGGACCGGTGATTGCCAAGCCAAGACTCACAAGTTGAACAGGATGCCGGTCAGCCACGAGCGCCTCAGCGCGTGCGTGTATCTGCATCAGTTGGAAATCGATAACCGTCGTACCTGATAATGTGCGTGTCCGATGGCAGAGTGTACCTGAGCGTGAGTGTTGTTCTCGTCGTTGTGCTCGGCTTTGTCCAGGCCGCCGCCGAAGCGGGGCCACTGAGCGCACCGAGCTCGCTCCGCTCGCCTCAACGCTCCGATCCCCACTGCACATTGACAATCTCGGAGGCCGCGGGACCAGCTCCGCAATGTCTCGCCGCGGGGGAGGGTCGTCTGTTGGTCGACTCCCCACATCGCCACCACCACCCAGCTAGCTGTGGCCAGCTGTGGCTAGCTCCTCCATCCCCTCGCATGGCGTGGATCCTCTCTCCCTCTCGGTGGCCCACTCCCCTCCCCTCGCATCCACGCCACTCACAGGTAGTTGATCGCCCAGGCCACCATGAACCCAAGCGACGCTTTGCCGAACTTGGCGCCCGCACCATACTCTCCCGGCTCAGCAATGTAGAGAAGGTTAGCGACGAGCTCGCCAAGCTGGCGTGAGTACTTCGCACGTCTGGCCAATGAAGACGCACCACCAGGACGGTAAACGCGCCGCTCCGGTCGACCGAGTGCTCGATGTTGATGGCTGATGTCAGCGGCTGTGCACTTCCACGGTGATGGCCGCGTTCCCCGTGGACAAGGCAGCCTCTCTTGGCCACAGCGACCTGCCTCGCGATCACGCGGGTTCCCCAACCCCGCCCGTCTTTGCGGCACTCACCAGGCAAGCGGATGTTCTCTGGCAGCATCACCATCCGGAAGAGGGGGAGGCTCGTGTCCGGCGCATGGGCCGCATCAATCTCGCCCCCCTCAATCTGGCGGCGCACCTCCTTCCGCCGCTTCACGAGCAGATACCGCCCGTACACGTTGTACAGGATCATGTCGACGCGCATGAGGTCGAGCACGATGCCCGCGATGGCGCAGGCTACCTGCGCGCGCCGCGACGTCACCCACAGGAGGGGCGAGTACGCGACCATGGGGATGAGCACGGCGACCCCCGAGAGCGCCTGTGCGACGCGGAACGCGGGCAGCCACCACGCGTACAGGAACAGCACGAGCACGCGCGTGGCCTTGATGAGGAGGAAGAACGCGGCCGCCGCCTGCACCGGCGTGCTGTCGTGCAGGTATCCCAGAAGGTAGGGGACGCCGCCGCCCGGCGCGTCGTGCAGCGGGATCGCGCTCGCGTTCGCCGTGTACCCCAGGATGCAGACCATGCCGGCGAGCACCCACACGCGGTGCACGAGGTCGTCGGTGCCCGAGACGTTCGAGTAGCGGCGCGCCTCCTCCCACACGCTCCAGCTCGGCCAGAAGGTGAGGACGAAGCGCGCGACGCCGGGCCACGACGGGTCCTCGAGCGCCGCCTCGGCGAGCTGGTGCACGACGCCCACGTACAGCAGGTCGAGGAAGAGCTCGATGCGCGCGACTCGCGCTCGCCGCGCTCGCGGTACAGCTTGCCGCCCGCGATCCACTGCCGCACCACGGGCGGGTGGATGAGGTCGCCGAGGCGCGTGGCGCGCCCCCACGCGGCGGCCGACTCGGAGTGGTGCACGATGTGGTCGTCGGCCATGGGTGGTGGATGATGTGATGGGAAGCGAGCGAGTGATGCGAGGAGTTGGGATGAGCTCGGTTGGTGAGTGCCCAATGCCGTCATTTGGCGGGTTGGGATTCATTCCGGCGATCGGGATGGGGCCCCAAGCTGCCGTGCAGTGTCCATCCGTGCACGAGATCTAGCGGTGCCGAGTGCAAGCAATGCATGCGAGTAGTGGGATAAGAGTAGTGGGGATATGCACTGGAGGAGTAGAGAAAGTCAATATAGGCGTCAATGGTGCAACGGTGCATAGCCGAGAGGCCTATCTGAGAGAGCTAAGGAAATGGGTGGAGGGCACAAGACGAAGCAAAGGGAGTTTACTTCTTCTTGTTGGCCTTCTCGGCAGACTTGGTGGTCTTGCCGCCCTTGCCGTCGGTCTTCTCGACGGACTTGATGACACCGACGGCGACGGTCTGGCGCATGTCACGGACGGCGAAGCGGCCGAGAGGGGGGTACTCCTGGTACGACTCGACACAGATGGGCTTCTGCCGATCGCCGGCCATTTCCGGCAAGTCGATCCCAGCTCGCACCGCTCGGACCACCCCACCCTGCCTCCCACAGCCCAGAGCCCATCTATGCATCCGCATACACCCAGTTGACCCGATGCCCCCGCCGCCACCCCATCCCCTCCCACAGCGTCTCGCTCGCCCCATTCGTCACCTCGACATGGCAGAACCCCGGCAGCCCCTCCATCCGCCGCAGGCGGTGCGCGAGCACGGCCTTGGCCAGCCCGCGCCGCCGGTAGTCGGGGAGGGTGTACAGCGCGCCGACGGACCCGTCGGCGACCGTGAGGACCCACGCCACGAGTTTGCCCCCGTGCCGGAGGACGGACGTGTGCCCCAGCCGCGCGGCGTACCACTCGCGGGAGCGGTACCCGCTCTTCTCGTGGATCTGCGTCAGCGCGCACGCGTGGAACGCACGAGCACCTCGTCCCCCGCCCGCCCCGTGTCGAGGACCAGGCCGTCGAGATCCGACCCGCTCGCATCGACCGCGAGGCTCGGCGCGAGCCACGTCGTGCACAGCGTGTGGTGCCGCCCGCCGACGACAAGGCGCAGCGGCTCGGCCCACGCCTCGTGCACCGCCCCGAGCTTGTACGCTGGGTAGCGGCGGAGCATCTCCCGCACGACGGCGTTCACCGTCGCCTGCCCCCGCTCCCGCTGCGCGTCGTCTAGAGGCGAGGCCTCGAGCGAGTGGAAGAGGCGCATCTGGACCGCGGCGCCGGGGAGCACCGCGATCGCCATCCACTCGGCTGGCGGGTCGGCGGGGAACGTCGCGTACACCTCGAGCGTGGGGTTGCTGTGGATCGACCCCACTAGCACGATGGACGCCGGGAGAAGCGGCTCGAGAACGGGGAGGAGCGCGGCGCCGTCCCTCGCATACAGGTCTGGCTTGGTCATGGTGTGGGAGGTGTGGTCCAAGAATGGATGGACGCCGAGGTATTTTGGGTCCTCATCTTCGTGGTCACAATGTTGGCGGAGTTTGGGAGGTGTCCGGCGATCTTGAAACCTCCACTTTCGAGATCAGCCAAGCGTCGGCCTGTCACCTCTACCACCTCTGCAGACGCTGGGCCAACGACAAAGGGCGGCAGACGCAACATAGGCCCCACGCCCCCGCCAGTGCGGTCAAAGGGAGTAGCGCCAATACTGGCGGGGCGGGCTTGGGGGGCAGCAGGGGCTGGGCGGCTGGGTTGCAGACAACAGCCACCGTTCACGCTGCCGGTCGACCACCTGCAGGTGGTGAGTGGGTGCGAGCTGAACCGGTTCCTGCGTCGCCGTTGCGTTCCTAGGCGCATCGTGCCAACGCCCTACCCTCGACTGTGCTGCATGTGCTGTCAAGCGCCGAGTCCTCGCATGCCGCCGGCCATGCGAGAGCCTCCGGGAAACTCGCCGAGGGTAGATCCGAGCTCAGACAATATTCTGGGAAGCTCACGCCCTACGCAAATTGTTGCAACGGCCAGGAGGCAGCCTTCGGCACGCCACCAACTCGGCCCGTGTCAACGACTGAATAGCTTGCACCATACTCCCTCGCCGATGATGCGCCGGACATTAACCTTCTGCGGGCCTCTCACCAATGGCAACCATCAAAACAATCCTCGGCACCGGATAAACCTCGGCCCGATGTATGCGGGGTGTCATGCGGGGCGTCTTGGTCCGGCAACGCCCCGCAGACGCGCCGGGCGCTGCCAGTGACGGATGGGCCGGCCGTCGGTGCCAGAGCCAGCCCACAAGCCCCGTCCACGTCTCCGCCGCCTCTTCTCTCTACACACTCTCTCAGCACGATGGCCTACCGCAACCCCATCGTCCCGGGCTTCCACCCCGACCCGTCCGTCTGCGTCGTCGGCGACACGTTCTACCTCGCGACGAGCAGCTTCGAGTACTTCCCCGGCGTGCCGATCTACGCGTCCACGGACCTCGTCACCTGGCGGCGGGTGGGGCACGCGCTCACGCGCGCCTCGCAGCTGCCCATGCGCACGGTCGAGGCGAGCGGCGGCGTCTTCGCCCCCACGCTCCGCCACCACCGCGGCAGGTGGTACCTCGCCACGTGCTGCACGTACAAGATGGTGCCGCGCACGGGCTTCGAGGTGCTGCCCACGGCCCGCGGGTTCTACGTGTGGACGGACGACATAGCGGGCGCGTGGAGCGACCCCGTGTTCTTCGACGCGACGGGCATCGACCAGGACGTGAGTCGCTTATTGTATAGCTAACGCAGCTCTTCTTCGACGGCGACGCCGCGTACCTCTCCTGGGCGACGCACGAGCCGCCGCACGGCCTCTTCACCGCGCCCGGCAAGTTCAATCTCTCGGTGTACACCGTCCCCGTTGACGTGG
The DNA here is from genome assembly GCA_023630115.1 of Cutaneotrichosporon sp. PK4640. Classification (NCBI taxonomy): domain Eukaryota; kingdom Fungi; phylum Basidiomycota; class Tremellomycetes; order Trichosporonales; family Trichosporonaceae; genus Cutaneotrichosporon; species Cutaneotrichosporon sp. PK4640. The sequence continues at coordinate 1,353 of JAMALN010001167.1, read as the reverse complement.
CGAGCGGGGACGCGCTCGCGCGCGCCACCCTCGTCCGCCGCAACCGCAGCACGGGCAACTGGGTCGCCGAGGGCCCGCACATCTTCCGCCGCGGGCGCTGGTACTACCTCCTCACCGCGGAGGGGGGCACCGAGGTCGCGCACCAGCAGTGGGTTGGGCGCGCGGCCTCGCCCCTCGGGCCGTGGGACACGCCGAACGCCCCCGCCGCCGACCTGCTCCCGGGGCAGGAGCCGAGCGCGCACCACACGGTCCGCGGGCGCCCGATCAACCCGCTCGTGTTCAACGCGGACGACCCCGCCGTGCAGATGACGGGGCATATGGACGTCGTCGAGGGCCCCGACGGGCGGTGGTGGGCGTTCTGCCTCGCCGTGCGCCCGCAGGCCGGGCGCCTCTCCCAGCTCGGGCGCGAGACGTTCCTCCTCCCCGTGGAGTGGGAGGACGACTGGCCGGTCGTGAACGCGGGCCGCAGGGTCTCCGTCGAGGGGGACGCGGGCGCCGGGCTGCCGCGCGCGCTGCCCACCGAGCGCTGGGAGTGCGGCTGGGCGCCGGGCATGGGTGAGTGGAAGCGAGGCCGCGCTCACCAGACCTCCACGCCGAGGGGTGGTACTTCCTCCGCACGCCGCAGAAGGCGTTTGCGAGCGTCGCCTCGCACCCCGGCGCGCTGGCGATCAGGGGCGGGCCGTACGGCCTCGAGATCGACGAGAACGTCGCGATGGTCGCGCGCAAGCAGACGGCGTTCACCGGCCGGTGGGAGGTGGCGTTTGAGGTGGCGCCTGGAGTCGGGGAGGCGGCGGGCGTCGCGGTGTGGTGGAGCAAGTGGGCGCACGGGGCGCTGTTCCTCCGCGGAACGGAGGGGGGGCGGGAGCTTGTGTTCCGCCGCCCCGTGGAGGAGGGCGCGGACGGGTTCGAGGAGACGGCCACGCCGTACGAGGGCACCACGGTCGAGGTCGCCATCGACGCAAGGCCAGACGGCTATACCTTCTCCGTTGGGGGACGGGAGGTCGGCGAGCTCCCCGCCGCGAGGCTCGTGCAGAACCGCGCGTACGACTCGATCATGACCGGCACGTTCCTCGCCCTCTTCGCGCACGGCGCGGTGCACCAGGGCTGCCTGGCGCCCGCGCTCTTCCACCGCGTCAGCTGGGAGGGCGCGCTCGAGTGATCTCTATGTCATAGATGCATACATTGCTACAGCTCGTCGCGCCGCGCGCTCCCTCCAAACGCGTCCACCAGTTCTGCTGTCAGCTTCTTCGCGAACTCCAGAGCTGCTCCACCCGCGCCCGTCCCGACTCACTCTTCCGCATCCCGTCCGACACCGCCGTCGGCATCACCACGCTGTACTCGATGTACATGTCG
>JAMALN010001166.1:0-10531 GCA_023630115.1 Cutaneotrichosporon sp. PK4640 | reverse complement strand
AAGGTGTAGAAGATGGAGGTTGTTTCCGGAGTGGAAAAGAGGCCCGAGGAGAAGAGGTCCTTGCCAGTGACAAAGGACTCTGGGTAGCGCGCCTTGACGAGCGAGTAGAGGCCGTCGCCCGAGCGGAAGTCCTGCGTGTCAGTGGATCTGCGGCGGGGACGAGGAAGGTGCGAGTGACGTGTTTCTACTATGGGCGGTGAGGGAAGGTGGCTGGTTGGGCGGGCGGGGTGGGTGGGTGGGTGGGTGGGTGGGTGGGTGAGGTGCTCGCTTGGGTGGGAGGGAAGGCAGAGACGACAGACGGGCTCGTTGGGCAAGGTCTGCGGCCCACCTCCGTTCCCCGATCCCCCCTTCCCCGCCCTCATCGGTCGCACCACAGTGGGCATCACACACCGCCTCCATTCACACCACTCCATCCGCTCTCCCATCAACGAGTAGAACAATGCACCATGGCCCAACCCCCCATCTCCCCCAAGTCAGACCTACCGGAATCCCACTGGAACAAGAGATGCCCGCCCCCGACACCACGACGACGCGCTTGGCCTTTGCGACGCGGAGATTGACGTCGGAGAGGGGCCGACGTGCGTCGAGGGTGAGGGTGGTGATGGGCATGGTTGAAAAGATGGGGAGGAGGGGGGGAAGGGGAGGGGGGAGTGCACGGGCGTTGGCCCGGGGTGGTGGCGCACAAGGCAGGCAACAAGAAGCTGCTGCAGAGTCAAGGTGGATGGCTGGAGGTGTGGTGGATGGGGGTGGATGGGGGGTGGATGGAGGAATGGGCAAGGAGGAATGGGCAAGGTGGATGATGATGATGAAGAGGATGGAGACGAGATGCAAGATCGAGTGCGAGGTGGTTGATGGTTGTTGCAAGAACAGACTGTCACTAGAGTACTGAGAGTCAGAGTCACACTCGTAGGGTGGAGGCCATTGTGTGCGGGCGGGGGGGGGAAAGGCACGAGGACTGTGCGTTTGGGTGCAGTTGTATCCATTGTCCAGGGTCTAAACCTGCAAAGGGGGCATGTTTACTGAAATCATACGCGCACCAATAAGGCACGCCCCTCTCTGTCTCTCCTGTCTCTCCTGTCTCTCCTGCCTCTCCTGCCTCTCTCCAGCTGCCAGCTTCCATGCTACAAGCTTCAATCAGCTACAACATCCGTATCAATCTACTGTACCTACGCACATTGTATCCTACACAAACTCGGCATTCTCGTCCTCCTCTCCCCACTCCTCCAGCTCCCCGTAAGCCTCCTCGTCCACCTCGACGTCCACGTCCATCCCAGCGTCCACAAACTCGGCCGCCTCCGGAGCATTCGCCGCGGCGATAGCAGCCTGCCGGTCCTCCTCGGCCTGCCGCTTCTGCTCCTCCTTCAGGTCCGCCAGGAACTTGTACTCGTGGTCGTACGGCTCAGTGCTGTTGAACCCAGACGACTTGGCCAGGTACTTGTAGTCTGCTGTCAGCTTGAAAATGATCACGAAAGCCTCACCCATGGGCTTGCGGTTCATGACGGCGTCGTGCATGCGCTCCGGGTTCGACTTGTTCTCACGCTGCGCCTTGCGCCGCAGCTGCCGCACATTGCGCCCGGGGAAGTACGCCTTCATGAGCGTGTAGTTCTCGCCCGTCTCGCGCAGCGCGCTGAAGAACAGCTCGGTCTCCTCGGCCGTCCAGCGGTCGTTGGCGACCTTCTTGCCCCACGTCGCAGAGTTGATGAACTGCGTCTCGTTGTCGACAATCTCGACGGCGCGGTCGTCTGCACCCGCCAGGATGCGACGGCGCTCTTCCTCATTGCGACGTTGTAGCGCGGCACCAGCGTCGCCCCCGCCTTCGACCCAGTTGCCCTCGTCATCAAAGTGGCCGCCAGTGAACTGGCTCTCGGTGAGACCGGCAAACTCGCCATCGCCCTCGCCTTCGCCCTCGCCCTCGCCCGCAGCGGGCGCGGCGTCAGGCTCGATCTCGAGCTGAAAATCCTCGCCGAGATCCTCGAGATCGTCCATCGGGTCGTCGTCATCGTCGTAGTTGTTGCGGAACAGACCCAGACCCTCGATGTCGTCCTCTTCCTCCTGGCGACGGCGCGCAGCGCGCGACGTGCTCGCAGCCTTGTCTTGGATGTCCTTCTCCATGCGGGCACGGTGCTCTGCGTCGAAGACGACTGGGGCGTTGCGGAGTGTGCGGCCAAAGTAGCTCGGGGAACTGGGAGGCGTGAGGCGCTCGGGCTCGTCATCATTGTCGCTTGCCGAGTTGACCGAGTCATCCGACACGTCGTCCTGGATATCGTCGTTTTCTGCGGCAGCCTTGCGACGCTCGGCGCGCTTCTCGTTCCGGATCTCGCGCGCCTTGCGACGGATGACGCGGCGCTTCCGCCACCGCTCTTCGGCCTTCTCGGCGCGTTCCTTGGCCTTGCGCTCGGCCTCGGAGCGCTGAAACTGGTGAAGCTTGATGGCACGGGAAGACACACGGCCGCGTGTTAATGAGGCGATCTGGCTGAGGCTCATCTCGCCCATGTTGACATCCTCGTCGCCAACCATCTCGTCGGCCTCGACGCCATCCAGCTCGGGGTTCTGGATGCGGGGCGCAGCGCGCGTCTTTGGACGACGAGACGCGGGTGTCTTGGCCTTGCGCCTGGTCTTGGGGGTAGAGTCGTCGGCTTCGCTTTCTTCTGCACCGTCTTCGGTGACGGTCTTCTTTGGGCGTCCGCGCTTCTTCTTCGGTGCGGGCACGGGCTCCGCGTCTTCTGAGTCGTCCAGGTCAATGTCGGCTTCTTCGCCGGCGGATGACTCAGAGGGGGTGGGAGCGTGGCGTTTTCTTCGGCGCGAGCTTGGTTGCGATGTGAGGGTCTCGTCCGCAGCGGCCATGGGGGTGATGGAGGCGACGGCGTCGGCTGCGAGTTGAGCAGCGCTGGGAGTGGAGGTGCTCGTGCCGCCGACAGCGGGGGGAAGGTCGGGGATGGAAGCGACGACGGGCGGCGCGTCATCCAAGACCGACCCGACGGCAGGCGGTCCGTCGTCAAGGGCACCAACGGCAGGTGGACCATCATCAACGGCGCTGACGGTGGGGGGCTCGTCCAGCGGGGTGACGATGGGTGGCTCCATAGCGGCGACGGCAGGTGGCACATCCACAGCGGCGACGACGGATGGCACATCCGCGGCGGCGACGACAGGCGGCACCTCCACAGCTGCCGCTGCGGGCGCGGGCGGTTCTGCTTCTGGCGTCTCCACAGGCTCTGGCGGGGCGCGCTTCGGCGCAGGCGTCCTGCGCGAAACAGACGGCGTTCCCGACCTCACGGATGGGGGGCGCTCGTCGTCCTCGGCCGTCGGTTCTGGGGTGGGAGACGGTGCAACGCTGGGCCTGGGGGCGGGGCGGACGGGGGCGCGGCCGCGGCTCTTGCCGTGCTTTACGATGGGGGAGGAACTGGACGCTGCGGCAGCCAGCAACGCCGACGCGGGCTTGCCGCCCCTCTTGAACGGCGTGGAGGAACGGGAGGGGGTGACGGCGCGGGAGGAGGCGCGTGATGGCGTGTCAGAGGCGCCCACAGTGGGTGGTCCATCGAGGGGCGCAGCGACACCGACCGAGGGCGGGAGATCTGGCACAGCCACGACGGATGGAGGGAGGTCGTCTGCCGGGGCGGCGGCTACGGTCGGAGGCAGGTCATCGGCGGGAGCGGCGGCCACCGACGGAGGAAGGTCGTCCGCGGCAGACGGGGCAGGCTCGTCATCCTCGGCGCTCGTGAACAGCGGCTCCTTCACGGGAGCCTTCACCGGCGCCTTTGTCTGCGGACGCGGTGCAGGTCGTGGTTGGGAGGATGCCGGGGTCGAGGCTTGTGATGACGACTGGGACGCCTGGGGCAGGGGTTGGGACTGGGCACCAGGCGGCGGCGCGGTCTTGGGTGGACCGCCCGGAGGCGGCTGGGTAGCGGGGACGCGCGGACGCGGCTTGCCGCGAACGGGCTTAAAGCTGCGGCCACCTGGTAGACGTAGCGCCATTGGGCGTGGTAGTTGACAAGTCGTGGAGAGTGCAAGAGTGAGAAACACAAGAAGAGCGATCCACCAGGTCACCAGGGTGGAGGTCTGAAATCGGTGCGAGTACACAAGCTTTACCTAATACCCACGCGAGCGCCACTCGCCGAAACGCCGCCCACTCCCGACACCTCCGCCCACCGTAGAGGTCTCCGTCCTATCCGATTGAGGGCAATACGCTGCGCTGGGCACCACTAGATCGGTGCTCGTCACTCTAGTCCACGGCCACACCACCACCATGCTCCTCCGCGCCTCCCGCTCCCTCCGCCCCGCGGCCCTCCTCGTCCGCGGCAACGCCTCCCTCGCCGCTCCCGCCGCCCCGCCCCACCCCCACCACTCCCCTGCCGCCCGCGTGCCCCCGCCCCCTCCCGGCGTCGAGGTCGACCCCCAGCGTTAGTCGCCGAGCGGCCGCAGGCCCGCGAGGACCGCGCGCAGCCTCCCCCTCCCCGCGCCCTTCCTAGCACGCCAGCAGACAAGGGACGGAAGGCGGACGGAACGCTGCGCGCACCGAATTCGAATTCGCTGACCCCAGTCCACGGCTACCCCCAGCTCCCCGAGGTGTCGCTGCAGCACCGGGAACCGTTCGGATGGTGGGACATCCAGGAGCGCAAGAACTTTGACGAGGTGGTGCGTATCGCTGCATCAAGCGCCAGAGATGCGCGCGAGGAGAATGTGGAGGACAGCGAGCCGGGGTTGGGGCGATGGAGTCGAGGAAGTGGAGGGTTGAGGGGATGGAGGGGCGTCCGTCGCCCTCGATGGGGAGCGCTGGGCGAGGGCGCCCTCCGCGACGTCTGTGGATACCTTGGCGTCGGCGTAGGCTGGCCGAGTGGTCGCTTGTCGGCGCGTCTCCAACCTCGGCTCTGCCAATCGCCAGTCCTCCCGTCTGCAACCTTCCTCCTCCCTCTCCCAACGCCCCTCCCTAACAGCCAACCCTCCGCTCTCCTCATGCTGCGCCTCTCGCCGCGCTCGAGCACGCGCTAACCCCAGGTCATGGAGGAGGAGGACCGCCTCGGCATGTGGGGCCCTGACGAGCACAAGATTGGCGGCGGCCCCGCCCTTCTCGCCCTGCTGACGGGCCTCGGCCTCGTCGCCGCCTTCGGCTGGTTCGTCTCGGAGAACACGCTCCCCCTGCAGGCCGCGCGCCGCAGCTACCCCCACGGCGGGCTCGAGAAGGCGCTCGGGGGATACGCTGCGCGCAAGGAGGAGGACGAGGTCGAGGAGTAGACAACAGATGCAGAACATGGCTAGATCCGAAACTCTGTGCTAGAAGATCCAGTTTCCGACGACGTTGCCGGCCTTCTCGATGACGACGGGCGACCACACTGCCGTGCGCGCCACTTCGCGCACCATGTGGGCCGGGACGTTGGATTCGAGCGGGTCGGCCGCCCAGTCCGCGAGGGAGCGGAACGTGATCCGGTCCCCGCCACGCAGGGCGGCAACTTGGGGCTGCAGCATGTGTGGGGGGACGGGCGGTAGCCCAAGCAGCGAGGGCGGGACAGTCTCCAGCCCCACGAGGGTGTACGGGATGTCCCGGGCGATGGAGGTGGGGCAGAGCAGCCGCCCGGCGTCCTGTATGGGCGCGGCAACGCCGCCTACGGCCGGGTGGAGGACGAGGGTGACGCTGCGCGCGTGCGAGATGTTCAGGAGGTCCATCTCGCGCCTGTCCCACGTCGCGTCAAAGAAGACGTGCACGACAATGTCGACGTCGTTGCGCGCGAGGACCTGGTTCCGCAGCGCGAGGCCGCGGAGCGTCCGCTCGCCCGGCGGAGCTCGAATGTTGAGGTACAGCACGGTGCGCGGCGCAAGGAGGGGGAAGGCGGCGCGCGTGCGTTCGAGCTTCGGGAGCGACGGCAGGGGGGCGGGCGTAAAGTGCGGCCAGCCGGGGATGGGGAACGAGTGGTCGAGCACGTCGATTGTGCGTGTGTTCTCCAGGGGCGCGAGGGAGGGGAGGTGGACGGCGAGGTCGTAGGCCCCGCCGGCCGTGGGGTCGGGGTCGGCGCCGAGGGCGAGCTTGAGGCGCCGGAGGCGGTCGCCCAGGGACGGCGGGGAGAGGGGGATGGGGAGGCGCGCGTACGGCGGGTCGGGGGAGGTGATGTGCAGCTCGGTTCCCTCCTTGTCCCACTGGAGGAGGATGTGGGTGAAGAGGCGCGCGTCCGAGTGCGAGCGGAGGGCGCGGGAGGCGGTGCGGAGGGCGACGAGGGCGGGGACGTCGGAGAGCTCGAGCACCCGGTCGAGGATGTGCGGGAAGGCCGTGGCGTCGAGCATCGCGCCTGCCCTCTGCGTGCGGAGGAGGCGCCTGGCGAAGAGTTGGGGAGAGAGGACGATAGAGATGTGGGAACGCCGGGGTGCGCTGGATGACCTCCACATTGGTCACGTGCAGCGCCGCTTACTTCATCTCCCTACCCGACGACCTGAAGCGCGTCATGCTCTTCCGACCTGGGCGAGTCGAAACACCATCAGCGAGAGGTGATAGGTGCGATGCGGGATGGGGGACGCCTGTCGCGCAGCATACCCTAGGCCGAGAGGCTGCACAGGCCTGGTGAGCAGTGAACGAGACGCTGCCGTGCTGCCGTGCTCGATCCGAAGCTCTCCGCTCCGTGTTTGACCCGCCCCGAGCCGGGCCCAACTCATTCTCCTACGAGGGTTACACAGGATGCAGCAGGCATGTACGAGGAGCTCAACGTCTGCATCGCGAGGGCATCGACGCCTCGATCCAGTCGACTGACGCGGAAAGTAACGCACTTGATGTGCAGATGATCTCTCCCACCTGCGCCGCCGAGCGCACACCGATGGAGCGAGGTGAGGTGGGGTGAACTCTAGTGGACTGCGGGTTCCACAGGGAGGGAGGGATCTGAGGACGACATGTCGCACACTATCGCCCCGCCTCCCGCCCTGCTGCCGTCCGCAACGCTCATCGTGGGCGCGAGCGAGCTGGGCACACACCGACGCCCTCGCTTCCCCCCTCCCTGGCCGCTTCACACCCCCTCTCAACTCCTCATCATCACCCACCTCCCATCACCTTCCATCACCTCCCATCACCTCCCATCACCTCCCATCACCACCACCTCCAACATGCCACCCAAGGCTGTGAACCAGCTCACGCCCGAGCACGACGTGAGTCTCGTCCCCACCCACCTAACCCAGGCCCTCATCCTCCGCGCGATCACGGCGAGTGTCCTCGCCTCCCGCCGCGGGATCTACGCGACTCCCGGCCTCGAGGACGTGGCGGGCAACGGCGGCAGCCGCGTCAACCAGCGTGTGCAGCAGATGCTCAAGAAGATGTGTGCGGCGTACGGCGTTGCGGGCGTCGTGGAGGACGAGGTGGCGGCCGCGAGTGGCAAGGGCAAGGCGGAGGGCGGGAGCGTGAAAGAGAAGGCGGGGAAGAAGCGCAAGGTCGAGGTCAAGGACGAGGACGACTAGGGCGATGTAGGGAGATGTTAATTGTATCGACCGCAAGTGAGGCTAGATTGTGCTGCGGCAGGTGGTGTGCATCTTGCCCGCGCGGCTCTGCGTGGCCGAGCTGTTGCCGCGGGTGGCGGCGAGGCGGAGCGCCTAAGTGTCGGCGCCGGCGGTCGTCCACATCCGCAGGCCCGCCTGGATGGGGAGGGGGAGGGCTGCGGCAATAGACAAAAACACTGGTGTGGCCACAGCACCCCCGATACGACAAGATTGACGCTTACAGGGTGAAGTTCCACACGCAGCGGCAGGTGCAAATGAAGTCGGTGTCTAAACCGCTTTACTACAGCTGCGGGTGATGAAAGAGAGGGACAAGAGTCGGGGATGGGCCCAGCGATCTGCGAGGTGAGCAGGGCAACAAGGCAATCGCTAGTTGTGGCACTCCGGCCATGATTCGAAGGACCCATCTGTCGACAGAGTGGGGCAGAGGATATGGCACCTCCACTCTCCACTTCCACATACCACATACCGACCTCCACTTTGGCGCACCTCTCGCACCCACACGAGCCCATAAACGAGCAGCGGCGCCATAGACTTGGTGACGACGGAGAGGAGCACCGAGGAGCATTGAAAACCTTATGAGGATGCATTTGCACACTGAATCGCCTCTGGCAACACCGAAACCAGTCGTCAGAGGTGGTGTGAGGTTTGGGTGGAGGTGAGTCAACCGCCACCCATTTGTTTGGATCCGCCTCCATCAATAGACTTGTCTTTCTCCCATTCTCCCACTTGACTACTTCACTACTCCACCTTCCTTCCGCACACTCTCAGTCCCATATCCCCATCCACACCATGGTACCAGTACGCCCCGCCCGCCACGGGCTTATCCCCACAGCGGGCGCCATCAAGGCCAAACCCAAGACCCCCGAGCATCCCACCTTCCCCAACCTCCAGCTCCTCGACTCGAGTGTGTACCCGCACATTGTCGAGCGCATCGTCGATCTCGCGCCCTTCAGCGTGCAGCTCGCTTTCCGCCGTGCCTCCAAGGCGATGCGCGCTCGCGTCGACAAGCACTTCTGGCGCCACATCGCCGTCGGCACCCCGCCCCACTGGTGCAATTGCGAGATGACGGTGCCGGCCGCGCCCTATCCCCGGCTGCCGAATGGAAAGCGGTCCGGCCCCGTATTGAGTCTCCGCGAGGTTGGGCACCGGAGCGCGCAGGGGGAAGCGTTCGAGGCCGCGAACTGTGAGGCGGAGGAGGCGCGGCGCGCCCGCGTCCGTCAAGGATGGGGAGTGTGGAACGACATCCGCGTCGTGGACCACTTTGGCACCGATTACACCACCTACGACTTTCCCGACGCGGTTGTGCGTTACGTTTGGCCCAGCTATGGCATGGGCGCGGCCAAGTCGCTTGTGGCCTACCTCCGCCTCCCACTACTCAACCGCTCCAACCTCCCAGTCACCATGCCGGACAGCCGCGCCCAGCGCGTGACCTTCCGCGCGCTCGTTGACGTCCCCGACCTGAACGAGAAGGAGAATGGTCACTTCGACTGGTCGAGCTACAGCTTCGATTACCCCGGGCTCGAGTCCCTCAACGTCAAGATGGAGACGCTTGTGTTCGTCTTCGAGGTGATCAAGAACGGCCCAGAGCGCAAGATCGAGGAGGAGAAGCTCGGCGGCGCGATCACGGGCCTCGAGTGCGCCATTGCCGACACTCTTACGATATGGCGCAAGGTTGTCGTCGTCGGGCTGGAGCGCATCCCCCTCCACGCGCTCGGCTTCAAGCCCACGACTCTGCGCCAGACGGTGCTCGACCATCTCACCGCAGCCGTGACGCAGAGCACGCGCGCACGCCTAGACCTCCGGGCGGCGGAGAACGCCCCGTTCCCCGCTCCGTCGCTCGAGGAGGCGCTCGCCAACTTCTCGATCTGCACCTTCGAGGAGTGGGCCGCCACCGCCGACCCTGCCGAGGTCGACAGGCCTGACATCCACCCCGACTTCCTCGGTAACCCGTACTACACTGAGTCGTCCAACGCGCCCCAGCTCCCGTGGGTGCCCGCGTTCCCCAAGATGGACCTGCAGTCGGACTATTCCGACGAGGACTACTTTGACGAGGTCGATATGGACATTGACGCGGGGCCCTTCCTCGGCTACGGGCTTGACGGGTTTGACGAGGACGACGACTGGGACGTCGATGAGGAGGACGAGGACGCGTACCCGGGCGTCGTGGGCGTCATTGGCGGGTAGTGTCGCAGTAGAGCAGAACCATCTCGCAGTATCCAGTAGTTGTAGTCTGTATATCATCCGCATGTGAGCAACAGGCGAAGCCATCATGCCTGAGCCAACCATTATTCTACTGTCTTCAAACACTGAGGCAACAAGGTCGGCTGCGGTTGGTCACGCACCGTACGACTCCTCCTGCGTGGATGGGAATCGAGCACACCACAATCCTGCAACGTGATCATCTACTCCCTTGTCACGAAATAGCTTGCGCCTGCCGACAGTGGGTGCTTGGAAGCAGTCCGGTGAGTACACGGTGTCACCCGCACCTCTATGAGACATAGTCTCCACGGGCCGAACCACAGCTGCAGCGTACATACAAGGCTATGCGATACCTAGTGGTCTACTGCCCGTACCCGTAGTACCCATACCCATATCCTCCGTGCCCCTGGTAGCCGTAGCCGTACTGCTGGCCGTAGTCGACGGGGTTGCCCCACTCGTCGACGGGCACGGGGCTGGGCGAATGCGCGCTCGGGTCCGGCGAGCCGGGGAGCGCGTCGGTCCCGACGTGCGGCGACGGGGTGAGGTGAGCCGAGGCGCCGACGTGTGGCGACGGTGCGGGCTGCGGGCTCATGCCCCCCATCGGGCTCATGCCGCCCATGCCCATACCGCCTCCCATGCCTCCCCCCATGCCGCCACCCATGCCTCCTCCCATCATCCCGCCGCCCATCATCCCCGGCATCCCCTGCCCTCCTGGCCCGCCTCCCATCCCCATCACCATCCCGGGGCCCATCATCGGCCCGCCCATACCCCCTCCCATCGGCCGGCCCATCCCCCCGCCCATCATCATCATCTGCTGCTGCATGGGGTCGTAGGGCATGCCCTGCATCTGCAGGGGCACGCCCATGCC
>JAMALN010001165.1:0-10541 GCA_023630115.1 Cutaneotrichosporon sp. PK4640 | reverse complement strand
GTTGGTGCCCGCGGGCACCTCGTCGTGGGCGGGAGCGACCATGTTGTCTGCTCTACACGACTGGGAAGGATGAGGAGGAGGGAAAAAGTTTTCTAGGCTGATGACGCGTGTGGTCTTGGGAAGGTGACGCTGGAGAACGCGCTAAAGTGGAGGGGTTGGGTGGCTGCCTTGTGCTAACCGAGGAGGGATGCTAGCGCGAAGGGGGGGCCTTTTGGGAGGGGGGAGGGGGGAGGTTAGCAAGAAGGAGGTGTGTGCTTGATGGGCACCAAGTGCATGAAGAAGAGAGAGGAGAAGAGGAGAAGGAGAAGAGAAGAGAGAAAGAGAAAGAGAGACAGCGACGAGGCTTGCGAGTGTGTGTGGGTGCACCGGGGTCTCAGGTGGGGGGGAGGGAGGGGTGGAAGCAAATTTCTGGTAAGCCACGATCATTCAGCCATTGGCAAGGGAGCAAAGCACGACGTGACCGGGGTCGGTCGGGGCGTGCCGCTCTACCGCGGGTCTTCGGGGCCTCAGTGTAGGGCTCGGCGCTTGGCTGCTAGCAGCTAGGCATATCGAGAGAAAGTCAAGGCATGGCCAGTGGGTGACTGCCCTCGTCGCAATTTTTTTTTGCATTCGGACATCTGGCCATCTGGGGTGGACCAATGTTGTCGCGGCATGTTAGGGCGTGATAGGTGCCAAAGTGGAGGGAGATCGAAATTTTCGATCCTGATGAGCGCGCGTTCCAGGTCCCATCCCGGCTCTTCCTTCATTCCTATACGCTCAGACCTCTGCACATGCCATCATCTCCGCACTCCGCCCATGCTAACCCATGGCCACCCGCCTCGCACTCGTCGCCCCTCACCGCCCCGCCGCCACGCTCGCCCGGCGGCGCATGACTCTCCTGATCTCCGGCCCATCCACAGAGCGCGCACGGCCCTCGGCGGGCGACCTCGGCGGCTCGGCGGCACATTAACCTCGACTCGGATCGGGCCATATCAGACCAGCTGCCACCTGTCATCAGCTAGTCAGCCAGCTATACTAGCCACCAGCATACTAGCCACCAGCATGCCAGCAGGGCTGAACGCGTAAACATGCAATCTTGCGCGCCTAGGATCCCGATCGCAATTGACACGCCTACAGTTTCCTGAGCCGAGTCTCAATCTATGTGCCCCCCTCATCTACTGTGGTACTGTGGATGATGTGAGCAGTGATGTGGCGGCCACTGACGCCACAGTCCATGACGTTGGTCCGCAGCATCACAAGTTTCGAGGACATGCCACATATCACAAGTGCAGGCACTGCTGCAGCTGCCGATGTGGCGAAGACACTGTGGCAGCTGGCATATGTGGCTTACACGGCAAGCATCGTCGCACCAGTGGCACAGGCTACCTGTGTCTCACGAATCTGTGGCGGCCAGAAGCACGCAGACGAGAATGCGGGAGCCGTCGGGAAGCCCTCTCCCCATGACACAGCCATGACGCCCACGGGTAGCGTGCAACGGGCTGAGATAGTGAACATAGCAACATCAGTCGACGCCCCCGCTCCATGTCTGTGAGCTATGAACGTACATTTGTCCATTGTTCACACGTTCACAAGCTGGGTGATTGATGAGCTGCGGGCCTGGTGGAATGCATTCTTCCAGCTTCTCGTTCCAGTGTTCCAGGGTGGAGGTGGCAAGCTTTTTATCTGAACCCCTCACCCAAGACTCGCCACCCAGTATTGAGAATTCAGGGGCATAGAGCGGACAGCCATCTCAACGAGCGAACGGCCATCAACGACGCCGAGCATCACTCGTCCCACCGCCCACTACACCTCGCACACCCCCAACCTTCTGCCCAGTCTTGACACCACCATCCGCGCGGGCATGTCCACCGTCCTGGTCCGCATCCCGCGCGCCGGCGGCGACGCCGACGCCCAACCCCCACCGTCACAAGCAAGCCGCTTCGCCGAGCCCTCCACCGACCCCGAAGACCCCGACCTCTGCACCGTGGTACGGCGCATCCGGGGCGCCAAGCGCATCGTCGTCGTGTGCGGTACGTCGCCTCCTCAACGTAGCTAACCTCTAGGCGCCGGCGTCTCCACAGCGGCCCAAATACCCGACTTTCGCAGCGCGCACGGCCTCTTCGCCCGCGGCAACGTCAAGGACCTCTTCCACGTCAAGAGCCTGTCGTCGCCTGCTCTGCTGCCCGACCACCATGCTCTGCTGTCCAAGCTGAACCGCCTCGCTGGCGAGGCGCAGCCCACCGCATTTCACTCGTTCCTGAACGACGTCGACAAGGAAGGGAGGTTGTTGCGCGTCTATACGCAGAACATAGACGGGCTCGAGGAGCGCGCGGGCCTCAAGACGGGGATACCGCCGCCCAAGACGCGGCGGCGGACGACGGACGTGTCCCGCTCATCGTCCCAGCCCCAGCCATCACGGTCCCAATCACAATCACTCCTGGCCTCCTCCACATCACAACCCCCATCACAAGCCCAGTCGCCCGCCGAGAGCGGTTCCTCCACCCCCGCCACGCGCGAGAACACCCCCGTGAGGTGTATCCCCCTACATGGGCTGCTCTCAAGCATGCACTGCACGCTGTGCGCCGAGTCTGTTCCGTCTGCAGACCACTACCCGTTGCCGGATGAGCCAGTAGCATGTCCCGAGTGCGAGAAGGAGGCATCGATCCGCTCGGCACTCTCTGAAAGGCAGCGCCGCGTCGGTACCCTGCGCGCCTCGGTTGTACTGTATGGCGAGGAACACCCGCAAGGCGAGGCGATTGGGACCGTGATGGAGCGCGACCTCCGCGGCACCGGGCCTCGTGGAGAACGCGAAGGCCGCGCCGACCTTCTAATCGTGGCGGGCACGTCCCTCTCCATTCCCGGTGTGAAGCGTATCGTGAAGGAGATGGCCAAGTCGCTCGCTACACGGACGGAAGCGAGCGTGCGCGACGGCCGCGAACCCCCCGTGAGAGCGGTCTACGTCAACGCCGAGCCGCCTACCAAGCCGGGCGAATGGGATGGTGTGTTCGACGTCTGGGCCCAGGGCGACGTACAGAACCTCGTCGCGCTGGTCGCGGACAGCTCGTATGCACCGCCCCTCCCCAAGACTCCCCGCAGGACGAAGAAGGTGGCTGGCCTCCCTACTCCCGCCACCACCGGGGTGGGCTCCACCTCGAGGAAGAGGAAGGCGGGCGACGACCCCGACGACACGCCGACCAAGAAGCGTGGGAGCCTCCCCCTCACCCCGGCCAGCACTCCGCCACGGAAGGGGCAGCGTGGCAGCTCGAGCCTCCCTTCTGCGAGCCCGCACCGCTCAGCCTCCCCTTCGCCACCACCCCGCCCTGCGTTCACCGAGTCGACCCAGCGCTCAAAGGCTGAGAAGGACGCGCCTATCAAGAGGGAGGAGACGCCGAAGCGGAGGAAGGCCGAAACCAATCCGCGGAAGCGTGCCAAGTTCGCGCCCGAGGACGGGACACCAACAAAGGTCAAGCGACCCAAGGCCGAGCTGCCCTCGCCCCCCGCACCGCCGTACCAGAAGTACGAGGGTGTGGCGCGGTTCTCACCGCCCCCACCGCTCAACGACCTGTACGGTCTGTACAGTAAAGTGGGTGGAGCCGAGCGATGCGCGGTGCCTAGATGATCGTAGATGATCGGCATGTCCTTGTCATAGTACAATTGCCACTGCCCAACTACTAGTTCTATAGTCTTTTTAGGATGTATGTATTTGCCTGTCTGCCACTCCCATGCATGCGTAGTTTCCAAGCGCGCACGCAACATGCCACATGCGTGACGAGGTGGGCCGGTGGGCTAGCGTCGGGCAGCTGCGGGCGGAGGTCATGCGCCTCCGATCTCGGGTGCGTGTCGTCTGCCAAGCCCCTCTGCTCCGATGCCCAATGTCTCATCACCAACATGTCACCAACATGCCACCAGCACCACCACAACCCACGTCCACTCCAGTACACCAGCCCCTCTAGCCCTCCTCCCACGCCGTCACGCAGGTCACAGAATGCACAACACTAGTTTTAGGGGTTACACAACAGCTTTGAGTTTCGATTCGTGAGGTCGTCCGCGGGTCCATCTAGTTCTCTCCCTATGTGGGGGTCGAGTTTACACCATCGAGAGGTGGTCGTTCCACGCGATCATGGGCGCGGGGAGCTGGCGCGGGCGGCGCAGGCGGCCGAAGAAGCCGCGGGGCGCGTGCGTTTCGACGTGCTGTGTGTCAGCAACCGCGAGCGAGAGTGGGAGGGGGTGCGAGGCGTCCCGAGGGGAGGGCGCAGTGGAGAGCGGTGCGACCCGCAATGGAGGTATGTGCGGAGCGCCGTGATCGAGGGGTATGATCAAGGGGTATCACAACAGCATCACACAGCATGCGTGGAGATCTTGGAGATCTTGAAAGGGGAAGGTGGGCCCACTTGCGTGGATTACAACTTACCTGGACAGCGACGACGGCAGCTGGGGGGATGAGGCGCGCGGGCTGGCGGCGCGCTGCGCGGCCGATGAGCGCCGAGAGGCGGGGCACGAGCGTCTGCGAGGGGTGCATGGCGGGGTGGCCGTTGAGGCTTTGTTGCTTGGTGTTGTAGTGGTTTAGCAGCGCCGGATTACGCGGCGCAGCGAGGATGGTGAGAGGTGGAGAGGGGTCGAGGTGAAGAGTGTAGATGTAGACACGAAAGAGCAGGGGCGAGATGGGAAGATGGGATGGCGAGATGACTGGCGCTTGCGCGAGTTTGTGGCGTCGATGGGCGAGTGGATTTACAGGAGTGTCACCCGGGATAAGGCGGGTGAATGTGATGTGGACGAAGTTTTCAAGTGGAGAGATGGATGAGATCGACGACGAGGAGAATGTACAGATGGGAGGTTGGGAGTAGAACGGGTGATGAAGAGGACGAGAGCAGCTGAGCTGTCTGGATGCAGGAGGGATACACCAAGTACACGAGGTGGCGGGGGGGGGGGGGCTTACTGTGCGACGATCGATTTCATAACAAAGTATCGGCACCTCGGCGTCTAACTGCTCCTCCCATCTCCCTCATGCCTCGCCTCGCCTTGCCTTGCCTTGCCTTGCCTTGCCTCGCTTCGAACGCATCGTCACTGCATCCAGCTCAAGCTTGCAGCTGGCGGGACTCCCCCGCACCCCTCCCCCGCAATGCACCGAGTCACTTCGTTGCATCATTGGACCTCGGGTGACACTGCCGCAGCCTGGGCTGGGCGTGGTTGCGGCAACGGCGCGGGCCCCGCCGTCTGATTTTGTGGGGATGCTATAGTGTCCCTGAGGGATTTGGCATGCTCGCACCAAGTTTGGTATTTGGTTGGCAAACCACCCAGGTCAACCCCCCGACATCGGTCATCTAGCCTCATCAACCTCTCTTTACCTACAATCTCGATTTCCTCTCGTTTAGCGCCTGCAATCGACGTCAGTCGGGTCAAGAGTCGGTCAACACGGCGTCTGCCGTCAGCACGTTGCACGCCTGCTGGGCATCTCCGGGGCGGACCTGAAGATCGGAACACGAGCGTCATACCACGCAACCAAACCGTTGAATGGCCCGCATGGCCAGGCCATCGGCGTCCCCCACACCCCTCCGCCCAGCCCCAGCTCCAGTCGAGTTGCGATCGGTGCGATGCGTGGTACATGTACAACACAACACAATGCTATGCTTCTACTCTAGGGCGGGCAGCGAGGTGATGTGCAGGCACCGGCCCTCGCTCCATGCCATTTTTCTGGACGCCAGTCGGCACGTCGCTGGATCGGCAGGTCGACTGGGTCGGCGTCGTCGCTCCATCATGAGGCTGCTGCGCCACTCCCTCACTGCGCGCTCAGAACGGCTGCTTTCCCAGCCCCCACGCGCGCAGCGTCCCGCGCACGTCGCCCAGCGCTTCGATCTGGCCCTGCGCCACAATCGTCGGCTCGCCACTGCCCAGCCCGTAGTTGAGCGGAACAGTGCGCGAGCTGGGGCGCAGAACACGCGTCGCAGTCCTGTGCAAGTCCTGTACGTCAGCGTCTGTCGCAGTGCGTGGAAGTCGTGGTGATGGAAGTCAAGAGGAGATTGTGCGGGGAGATGTGGTGGAGCATCATGCCGCAGAAGCACAGTGCTCGCTGTGCCATCCGTGATAGCGAGCGGGCCAGCTCAGGTGGGCGAGTATGTTCCAGCCCAGCTTGCGTCACTGAGCACACTTGTGGCGCCAAGGCCACGCAGGTGCTTGGACCTGGCCCACGTCTGGATGCGGCAGCCGCGGCTGCCCCCCATGCCAGATCGCTGTCTCCACCTTTGGCCCTCCCCCACTGTGACGTTCCTCTGGCCCACCATACCGCCCGCCAAACTCCAAACTCCCACCAAGCCCACCAGCACCAACCACCTCCACCTGCAGCCTCCACTCCTAAACTCTCCGACGCGTGGGAGACGACAGCTGGCACGAACTCGCTCAAGCCACAGACTGGGCGGGTTGTGGCTTGGACATGCTCGCCGCACCTCTCGACGTTGACAGCCTACACCCTCGGACGTCTTCGCCTCTCGGCCCCACAGCCTCCACCTCCTCGGAGGTCTTCGCCGCTCGCCTCCACTCTCAGGCTCCCCAACAGCGGGAGAGCTCGCTGTTCCAGACCCACAGCGGACACGCTCGTTGCGCGCCTCCACTCTCAGATGGGCTTGCCGCCCAGCCTTATCCCCCTCCCTGCCTCCACTCAGCCTGCCTCGGCCCTTCGGGCCTCGTCCGGGCCTCGTCGGTACTCACATCAATCGTCAGCGCGTCAATCTTCGCGCACATCTCCTCCACCGGCACCTTGTGCCCGTGGATCTGCGTCTGCCGGCCAAGGTCCTCGACGGCCGTCAACCGGCTCTCGAGCGCCATGACAAGCTGCGACTTGAGCATGTTCTTGGCACGCAGGAGCTCGATCTGCGAGATGCCGCCCTTCTGCGGGCGCGTGAGCGTGTCGAGCTGGTGCGCGATAATGTTGGCAGCACTTCCCGCGAACTGGGGGTACACGCTCATGGCGATACCAAAGAGCCCAGAGTCGGCGTAGCAGTGGTGGAAGCCGGCGCAGTAGTCGACGGCGTGGTAGCGGTTCAGCACGTTGGTGTAGAGGCGCGTGTACATGCCCTTGCCGGGGCCGCCAGCAGAGAAGGAGCCGCCGCCGCCCAGGAGCGTCTGGAGGGTCGCGAGCGCGTAGATGTCCGGGTCGTGGACGCCGAGGCCCTCAAAGCCGATGTAGAGGTGCACAAACTCCTCGTCTGGCTTGAGGATGTACTCCTCGCCGCCGGTGTAGACGGCCTTGGCGGCGGCGAGGTGCACGTCGCTGTTCAATGGAGGGTTGACGACCGTGGCGAAGCCCTTCGCGCCCACCGGCTGGGCCGAGGATCCCGGCCGCAGCGAGCCCTGCACGTGCGCCTCGGAGGTGGCGGGGACGCCGCCAAAGTGCTTCTCGGCGAGCTCGACCATCTCCTCGTGGGGCATGCCGACGCCCGCCACCACGATCCGCTCGGGGCGGTACCAGTCACGCATAAAGCCGCGGATCTCGTCCTCGCCGAGCACGTCGAGCTGGCTCTCGGGGCACAGGAGGGGCATGCCGAGCGTGTTGTCCTTGAACGCAACTGTGTGAAGGATCTCGGGGAGGATGAGCTCGGGCTTGGCCCAAATCTCTCTAATCTCGTAGGCCGCGGCGGCCTTTTGCGCCTCGAGCTCCTCGGGAAGCAGGAGCGGGTGGAGGATCGTCGACGAGAGGAGCGACATGGCGAGGTCAAGGGACTGGGGGAACACAGTCGACTGGTACATGATCGTCTCGCGCGACGAGCTGCAGGTAATCTGCGAGCCGAGCTGGTCGATGAGTGTGGTCATCTGCTCGTCGGTGTGCTTGTCGGTAGACTGGGGGTCAGCGGGCGAGAGGGGAGCGGGGGAGGGTCGTCTGCGGGACACGCAGAGAGCCATCGCAGAGGCTTAGGACAAGTCTGGTAGCCCTGTCGCAGCATAGACAGCAACGCCGGTTCATAGCGTCCACAGTACCCCGCGGAAGGAGCTGCGTCCGCCGCGCGACGCAGCGACATGACTCGCGCGCCGTCGAAAACACCCACCTTGAACGCAAGCCGATCCAACAAGTGGGACGCGCCGCTCGTGCGGTGGCTCTCAAAGCGGGACCCGGCATCGACGTAGACGCCGACGGCGTGGAAATGCCCCGGGCTCGCCTCGGTGGTGACGCGCACGCGGTTCGGCAGCGTCGTGACGCGGGTGACGGGGCCGGTGGGCTGGGGTTAGCACGGGCTGCGGGGTGGGCGGGAGGAGGGGGGGCGGGGGCGGGGCTGGGTAGCGGAGGTGGGGCTGGGTAGCGGAGGTGGGGCTGGGTAGCGGATAGTGAGGCGCCAAGACGGCAGTCTGAAAGGGGCAGGAGCAGCTGGCTTGCCACCTCGCATCGCTTGCGCTCGAGGAAGGTGGAGGAAGGCCGCGGTCCTCAGAGTTGCGGGACTCACCTGGGTCGACGCGCGGCGGATCGCGGAGGCCGCGGCGTTGACGGGGCGGAGCAACGCGCGTGCGGACAATGGGGGGAGCATGGTGTGTGTTGGTTTGTCGTCGAGGACGAGGACGAGTGGATGTGGTAGAAGTCGGTTGATCGGCTGGGAGCTGGGAGACGGCTTGGGCCGGCGGAGGCGGAGGTAAAAATCCGGGTTGGTGGGTGGTGGGTGGGTGGTGGGCGCGATTAAGATGGCCGAGGCTGATTAACGCGGATGATTAGGACGGGTAATCCGCCATCCATGGACGCGTGTGCTCTGCACGTGAGTGGCAGTTGTGTGCATGAGCGCAGAACTCTGAGATTACACTGTTATGCAGGAGTGGTGGAGAGCGGAGCACACAACAGGACTGCCCTCGGAGTGCTCGGACTCGCGGCAGTCACCGACCGTCACTCGAACCCTCACTCCCACTGGACGCTCCCTCCGCACCCTTCTCTCACGCCCGGTCTACTGAACCATACATATGCAAACTTCTACCTGTCTACACATCGCCTAGCGCGTGCACTAGTCCTTCTCTCCCACACGGACGAGCCACTCGTCGCGCTCGGCCTCGTCCATCTGGCGGAAGCGCCCGGTGCCGCCAAGCTTGCCGCCCTCTCCTGGCTCGTCTGGCGACGTCGAGCTGATGCCAATCTCGATCTCGGTCGCCTTGAAGTCGGTCGCGCACACGTTTGAGAGTGTCTCAATCGCAAGCTCGATGACGCCCGCCCGGTCGAGACTCAGCGACCCGTTCTCGACAGACTTCCACTTCTTCTCCAACTGCTGTCAGCTTGCTCCTACGACCCCAGCTGGACATGAGGGAGAGCGCTCGCTGCTACGCAGCTCGCCGCGCTACTCACAAAGTTGGTCGCCTCGGTCTGCTTCTGACCGCTCGCGACGGCCTTGTAGCCGACGTAGAAGCCGGCAGGGTCGATCATGAACACCTGCGGTCCGCGCTCGTCGTCAGGCCCGATGAGGATCATCGAGATGCCGAGAGGGCGCATGCCCGCGCGCTGGGTGTACACCTGGTTGATGTTGGCCATGCGCTTGGCGACTGGGTGGGGAAGGCGGGTGAGGGAGTTGGGAGCGATTGGGTTGGGAGCGCGAGCGGAGCGAAGGTCAGAAGAAATTGTGAGACGCGTCAGCTTTGCGAACGACGACGGAGAGCTGACTCACGCGCATCAGGCGTAATCTCGTAGCCGTACTTGTAGCGGAACTCGGCTGCCTCTGACCGTGTACGCTGGACCTGGGCACGCGCGTCGGCTGCTGTCAGCTACCACCAAGTATTCGACAGCTACCAATCATGCCGGTGACGACGCAGCCGATCGTGGGGGTGATCTGGAAGACATGGGTGACCGTCTCGGGGTCGAGGAGCTTGTCCTGGGGTCAGCGCGTCTGCGCAGCTTGTCTCACGTCGCAACTGGTCGGGGAAGGTGAGCACTCACAGGCACCTTGCGCTGCGTGATGACGACGGACGTGTCCTTGCCGCGGATGGCGATGGACGTGATCCCCGCGCCGCTGATGGCCTTGAACGCGTACTCTGACGTTAGCTACTGTCCTTGATTCGGCGTCTCCTGGCGCCTCCATGCAGACGCACCGACTTGGTACAGCTGGGCGTTAGCGTCAACAACAAGGGCGAAGGGGGAGGGGGAGGGGACGTACCCGGCCCTCGGGCGAGAAGACAGTGAGGTATCTGCTGTCAGCTATAACTCGCACTGCTAGTGTACCGGTCGTAGGAGGAGCGGCTCATCGTGTCGAGCTCGATGGAGTGTTGGTGGTGTTCGAGATCAGCAGTGCACTCGACGTCAACGAGGACGTCAGTGTTCAGGACGGCTGCAACGCGTAAGTCTCCACGTGGCACGCGCGTGGATTAGTTTTGTGTAATTTTTGGATTGATCCGGGAAATGTTGCCTTGCCACCCAACACGCTCAACTGGTCTGGTCTTCCGAGCGCTGTACACATCCCCACCACCATGGCCAAGTCGCTCCGCTCCAAGACCAAGCTCGCCGCGCGCCGGCGCAAGGCCAACATGTCGCACTATGCCGTCGCGGACGCCGAGCGGACGGCGCGCATCTCGGCGCGCATCGTCGCCAAGGCCGGGGTGAAGGAGGACGC
>JAMALN010001164.1:0-10560 GCA_023630115.1 Cutaneotrichosporon sp. PK4640 | reverse complement strand
GGCCGTTGGCTCTGCCTCTCCCATGTCCGCGATGTCCGTGGGGCATTGGAACAGAGTTGCTTCCTGTCAGGCCGGAGGGGCGGTTACGTGTAGGCGCGTTGGGGCGCTGCTTTTTGGATGCAGACGAAGGGTCAGGCGAGTGCTCGCGCTTGGAGGGGCTGCCGTCAGCTCATGACGCCCGCGCCACGTCTATATTGGCAGACGGTACTCACCCTGGTTCAGTGTCCTCCTGCTGGGCGGAGTGTGCGTAACCACGCTGGGAGCGGGTCGTGCTGCGGTTACCCTTCACGGTGGGATCCGAGGCAGGCGTGATCGGGGCGCCTGTAAGCGGAGAGGGACGCGCGGGGACAGTTGGGTCGCGTGATATGCGGTCGCGGAGGCTCGGGGCGGCGGTGTAGAGCTGGCGCTGCTGGTAGGAGCTGTCGGGCCGCGAGGGAAGGTTGGAGGACGAGGATGCAAAGGAAGGTGCGGGGTACTGAGGCGCAGAGTTCGAAGAGTGCGAGTCGTGGCTACCTTGCATGAGGCTCGATGGGGTTGGGGCCGTGTCGAGACGCGAGGGGCTGGCAGCGAGCTTGACGACGGGGCCAGTCGAGAACGAACGAGCCCACGGGCGGCGGAGGGGAGACGGTGATCGCAAAGGGGGAGGGGCTGGGACGCGGGGAAGCAAGTTGCGTGCGAAGGGGATTGAGGTCGTGGCGCCGACAAGCCAGCGGAGAACGCTGGCCCGGAGCGCGGGCGTCACGATGAAGCCTCTCGCCGGGTTGCGAGAGAGACGAAGGCGTCGGGGCTCTAAGAGAGCTGCGGGGGAATGGGGGGAAGAAGAATGGATGAGGAGATGAGGGAGATGAGAATGGAATGAGAAGAGAGAGATTGCGCGCCTCCAACAGCGCGTTCCAACTTACATTTTAGAAACCGCGCCGCTCAACAGCAGGCCATCACCACACATCCGCCCCTTTCGGAACCAAATCCACGTGGTGCCCTCCGCCTCTGCACCATCAATGTCGTCATGGGGATTGTGGTGGATTCGCATCTCGGTCAAGTCGGTCACAATCATGGACCGTGTCCGATGTCGGCCCTCTCTCTGCCTTTGAGACGCGTCACTCTCTCACTCTTAGCGCGCCATAAAGCGCACCACTCGTTCTCACGCCGCTCTCATCCCCTCTCATCTCCCTTGCCCCTACAGCTCCCTCACCATGCCAAACACGACCCTCGCCGCCATCGGCCTCTTCGGCTCGGCCACGGCGTCCTCGTACGTCCTCTTCTCCAACCTCGGCATGTCGCAGTACGGCCTCGTCCCCTTCATCCGGGGCAAGGTCGCCGACGTCCACCTCTCGGCCGCGGACAAGGTCAAGACCTGGGTCGGGTACTACGAGGGGGGCAAGGTGTGTGCTGGGTGGCCAAGCTGATGCAGTTCTGGTCGATCACGGGCGCGGTGACCAACGCGCTCTGCGGCACCCTCGTGGCGCTCACGCACCCCGCCGTCGAGATCCAGCGGCTCGGCCTCGGGTCCGCGCTCCTCGGGCTCACCATCGTGCCCTTCACGCTCGGCGTCATCAAGCCCACCAACGACCAGATCTTTGCCCTCGAGGCCAAGGCGAGGCGCGGGGACAAGGTCGACGACAAGACGGTGGACGGCCTCGTCGAGCGCTGGGTCTCGCTCCACAATGTGCGGTACGTCGCGTACGTCAGCTCGTGGCTGCTGTCGGCGGCGGCGCTCGCGTTGAACGGCAACGTCCTCATCGAGGTGCTCGACATTGTGTACCGCGTCCCGCCCGTGTACTACGCCCCGCCGGCGTAAGTGTATCCCGGCATGTACAGCAGCTTGCATTGGAGAGGGTGCCCATGAGGTGGCTGAGGTTGGCTGGTCGAGGAGGCCGGCCCGCTCACAACGCTCACACCAACTCACACGTTGCAAGCCAGCAGCGGCCCGCATTTGAGGACACCAAAATAGGAAGTTCAGTCGCCACCTCGGTCGCGAGGGGATCGAGATGCAACCAGCGGACCCGAGTTGCGTGGCCGAGTTGCATTCCGAGGCCGACAGCATAAAGTTCCCACAGCGCTGCAACCTCATCCCTATCAACGTTTTGCCACTCATCATGTCCTCCCTCGCCGCTCTCGGCCTCCTGGGCTCGGCCACGACCTCCTCCGCCCTCCTCTTCGGCACGCTCGGCATGTCGCAGACCCTCCGTCTCCTGCGCGGCCACGCGCCCACCCCCCTCTCCCCGGGCGACAAGCTCAAGCTGTGGGCGTGGACCATGCGCCGGATCAAGGTAGCCCCCACAAGACCGCGCTGATGCAGTTCTGGAGCATTGTGCTCTCGCTCGCGAGCGGCGTGTGCGGCGGCCTCGTCCTCGCCCACCCCTCGGCGGCGGTGCGGCGCCTCGGCGCCGGCTCCGCGCTCTGCGCCCTCTCCGCGCTCCCGTACTCCCTCGCGTTCCTCCAGCCCATCTTTGTGCGCGTGCAGGCGCTCAGCAAGGAGAAGGCCGACGGGGAGGAGGTCGACGCGCTCTTCGAGACGTGGCTCTGGTACTATAATGGGCGGTATGTCGCGTGGACCGGGGCGTGGATCCTCGCGATGGGCGCGCTTGCGCTCAGCGGCGGGGTGCTCGGCGAGCTGGTCGAGGTGGTGTACCGTGGGCCCGCGTAGTGTATGTGCATGCAGCTGGAATAGCGGCCGGGGTTTCAGGAGGGCTGCATAGACGACCAGGGCTGCATCTCGGTCGCTGTCTCGATGGGAGTTGGATCGAGGTGATGTAACCAAGCGGCATCGTGTGCCGAGTTGCATTCCGACGGGCCGGCAAATGTACAAGCACGTTCCCACAGCGCTCTGTACGCTGTGGACAGCCGTCTCTTGCCACCTACCATGCGGCGGTCGACACGCTCTTCGACGCTTGGCATGCCCACTACAACACCGCTACGTCGGGCTTGTGGGCGCGTGGCTCCTCTCCATGGCCGCGCTCGCGCTCAACGGCAACGTCCTCGTCGTGCTCGAGGTCGTGTACAGCGTGCCCCCGATGGTCTACGCATGCCGCGGGTGCAAGGGCGAGGTAGTTATCTTTAGCGTGTAAGAGAAAGTGAATGTAAGCCGAGATTGTGAGCACTCGGGCCGATTGCCAGTTAGTACGAGCCCCCAGCGATCCTGCGAACCGCTATACTATGCATACCCTAGTGGTGGTGCTCCTGCTCATACCGGGCACCGCTGGGCGTCAGCTGCGTCCAAGAAACTCAGCTCACCAGTAGCCGCAGGCGTGAGCTCCTGGCTTGTCCAGGTTGATGTAGATCTTGGGGTGGCCGAGGGGACCGCCGCCTGGTGTCAGCTGAGTACAGAGCGAGCGAGAAAGCTGAGAGCATTTGTAGAGGAAGAGGGGGCGGGTGGGGGGAAGGTGGAAAGGACGGAGGCAAGAGCGATGCTGCCAGAGAAGGGAACGAGTGGACATGACGCCAGTCCCACGGCGGGGAGAGCAGGCCGGCGCAAACAGCAGCGTCTCCTGGCCCTGGGTCAAGACCGTGGAGGGTGTCGACCAGTCGGGATGTGGGCGAGGATCGGACTTGTGATACGATCCCGCCGGATAAGGGCAGATGGGCGTCGGGCGCGGAGACTGCAGCCAGTACGACGCCAACGCCGTCCCAGCAGCACTCTTCGTGGTCCCGGGCCGGCTCGCGCACATCGCCTTGCGATCCTGCGGCCCATCTCCGACGCCGGCGCCCACTCCGAACCCAGCCTCGGCTCCGGGGTGCCCCGACGCCGGCGCTCCAACTGGCGCTCCGACTGCCCTCCCACATCCCCTCTCGCCTCCCACTCCTGCTCTACGCCTTGCCGCGTCCCCTCCCATCCCTCCCGACACTGCCGGCTCCCCTCGATAGGCGCTCCCGGCCCGTGCCGCTCGCTGCTCTCGCCGCAGACTCACCGCCATCGCAGACCGCCTTCCGCGCGTCAAGCTTGACGATCGGCTGCTCGTTCACGAGCGCCATGGCGCTCAGCCCGTCGGGCTGCAGGGGGACGTTGACCTGCTCGAAGCGCGGGGTGTCGTACGCGTCCGGCTTGGGCTGCTGGTCCTCGGACCAGGGCTGGGCGCGGTTGGGCGCCTGCCCCGGCGCGGCGGCGCGCGGGCTCAGGTCGGCGTTGTTGAGCGCGACGCTGCTCGACGCGCGCGCGAGGCGCAGCACGGGGGCGGAGCGGAGGGCGCGGGCGACGAACATGGTGGCTTGGATGGTGCTGAGGAGTGGGGCGGGTGGAGGCATAGAGGAGCAGTGGGCGGGGCGGGGATATCGGAGATTTGGCCCCGTGGCGCCAGGTGTCCAACCACCGTGAGGGGAGATGTCAACTGCCCATCTCGCAAAAGTCAAGACATGCATGCGGAGATGCATAGGAGGAGTTGGACGGGGGCTGGGATGCGATGTGCATGCGGGTAGGAGCACGCGGAGGATGGGTAGGCGGTCGTGGTAGGTGGCACTTGGAGCGATATCCCGCTGTGTGGTTCCAACTCTGGATGGCAAACTCGTCCACATGTCTCCGTGTCTTGGCCCGTACCCACGTTCTCCGGGACTGGGAGCAACGGGCCCAGCAGCGCGCGCCGAACAGCGTAGAAGCCGGCTCGTATGAGCACCTGCTTGCCGGTAGTGATCCCGGCCGCCGCAGCAGCTAGCTGTTCATCTGCTCAACTCGCCCCTCGTGCACCACCTCGCGCCACAGTCGACGCCTCACCTCGAGCCTCATGTCTAGCCTCACCTCGCGTTAACGCCTCTCGAGTGTCAGAGCCGCCCACCTGCCCAAACCTGCCCGCCTTGTGCACCCCCGTCGCCGCATTCACTGTTACACAGGCGGACACCTGTCGGGCCTGCTCACCGCGCATGCCAGTCACACCCGCCTCCTCGCGGCCTCCCTTGGCCAGCTCATGCCCACCCCTCCCTCCACCTCCACCTCGCCCCGTTGCCCGCCTGCCCACTCATGCCCGCCGACTCATGCCCGCCGGGCTCGCCCGTGCAAACTCATAGGCCATGATTCCGGTGCTCAGGAGGGGCCGAGATCTGGGCGCGTGCGCGCGTCCGTGCGATCCTCCGCCAGCGCGTCCGGTTGGCCATCGCACCGGGTGCCCGACGTGCGGAACCACCTTGGGCGATCGAGATGGCCTGGGCGAGCTCGGACCGCTTTGGTTGAGGTGGACTACAGCTACCCATCTCGAATGCACTCCGCCCGCATGCGCACCCCCTTGCACCCGTCTGCTCGACCACCCGCACGCAGCAAAACTTGTCGGCCCCGTCGCCGCCCGGACAGAACAATGGCAGCATGCACCCAAGAAGCTGGAAACAATGTCACCCAGGGCCGGGCGAGTCACCGTGCGCGTGTGGCCCTGCGGTGGCGCCGTGGCGGACAAAGACATGGCGCACGGTGGCATGTTGTTGTTCGTGTCACCGAGCGCACAAATACTCGCAGCGGTCAGCGACATGACCCCTCCCCCCTCGTTTCTGAACGCACTCATATCCACACTCACAAACGTTGACGGCGAGCTCGACGCGCAATACCATCACCGAAGCAGAACCCGGCGCCACACCCCGGCTACCCCGCCCCGGCCACATACCGCACCTCGCCACCCATGACTGGCAAGCGCCCGCACGACACACCCGCCGACCCCGCCGACTCCCCGAAGCGGCGGTGCCACGGGCACTCGCTCTCGTTCCCCTTCGGCCCCGCCGAGCCGATGGACATCGACGCCCCCGAGCCCCCATCACGCCGCGGCGCAATCGACCTGACAGCGGGCAGCGCGTCGAGCCCCCCGTCCTTCGCCGCGCTGCCGAGCACGGGGCCGGTCACCTTCACCTCGCCCTTCGCCGAGGGCTTCCCCTCCCCCTTCGCCCAGACACCAACCTACACCGCCGAGCAGCCCGAGTTCGACATCGCCGCCGGCTCGCCCCGCTGGCCCACCATCCCCCTCCCGCCCTGCGAGGAGAACACGGAGGAGACCGACCCCGGGGCACCGCCCCCCTGGCCCCTCCCGCCCCTGCCGCTCACGCTGAGCCTGTCGGCGCTCGCGATCGACGACGACGACGCCCTCACTACCGCCAGCCTGGATAGCGCGTCCGAGGCCGAGGTGTGGGAGGCCGCGAGCTTGCTCCTCGTCCCAAGGGCACGGAGACGGGCCATGAGCGCGCCGCTGCGCCCGGGGATTGTGTGGGACACGCGGGAGCGCGGTCGCGCCGTCGGGGCTGGCGGCGAGGAGTAGGGGAGAGGAGAGGGAGAGGGGCAAAGGCAGAGGAAGTGGGCAGAGAGGAGCGCGCAGAAGGAGAGGTGTAGAGGAGATACGACAGGGAAGGAGGCGGACACTTCATCTTATCATATCATATCATATTCCGGGATCTCATGTAGATTTGTTGCTTGAAGGGCGTCGGAGGATGCGGCGTGGCAAAGTGCCGCACGGATGTGGAGCAAGCACACCAGTCAACACCTCCACTCCGCCTCCCCGCCGGACTTCCACAGCATACCTAGGGGTCCCCAGCCCCAGCTGAGTCCACCCCGTGCCCGGACCGAAGCGAAGCCAGCTCGCCACCCGCTTCAGCAGCAAGAAGCAAAACCTACACCAGGAGGGAGTCGAACCCCCGCCGCGTCGACGTTTGGCAGTGCTCTGAGAGGGTCTAGGAGGCTCTCGGAGGGCGTGGCAACGACGCATGATACCGTTTCACCACTGGTGTTGCTTGAAAAAGGCATTCTGCAGTTGCATGGCGTTCCCGGGCGACGCTGAGGAGCTGGCGGCGAGCGGGCGCGGTAAGGCCACCCGTGCTGCGAAAGTGGCTCCAGTCCATACCTCCGGTCATTCTTCACCGACCAACAAAGTTTCATGCCCCCTGCCACTCTGTGGGCTGAGATATGGCGCTCGCAGTGATGCAAGAATGTCGAGGTTGAACGAGTTTGACGAGGTGGAGGTGGGATGGAGCGGAGATACGACGGATGCCCGAGGTGGCTCGGGAGGGTGCCTGTAACAGGAGCTCAGGGGGAGAAGGGTCACATCCGATCGGATTCTTCCCTGCATCACCCGGTGTGGCTCCCTCTCGCTGCTGCTCCTCTTCCATCTGCAGCTGCCAGCTGTCAGCTTGCAGTCTTGTCCATCAGTTCATCTCATCATCAGCAAAGGCGGGTCCAGCGACGACCCCCTTTCACATGTTCCCATGTGTTCTCATGTTAATGTCGATCAGTGCTCGTCCGAACATCCCTCGCGCGCCCGAAACACACCTCGGCCATGTCCACTAGTCTCCCAACGACCCCACTCGCCCACTCTACGCGACGCGCGTCAGTTGTGTCAGTTGTGTGCACAATTCTAAATGCGCCACCTGAATTGAATTGCTGCACTAACACCTGCCTATCGCAGAATTGCCACGCCTGCTATTTGCAGACGGGGTTACGACGCCGCGGGAGACCTGGGCCATGGGCCAGCTTGTTTGGCTCCATCCCTCGCAAAGGAAAATGGAAGCGGAGCATAAGCTTGTGTTCCTGGATACGTCAGAGGGCGCGGAGGAGAGCAGCCGCAAGCAGCAAGCACATGATCAGAGGGCGGATGCCACGGCCTTGCTCGCATGCCTCACCCAGGCTTGAATTGCCTAGGAACGCGGAGCGCAGCAGTGCCAAGCTCTTGTGAGCTGTGCGCGAGGTATTCGATGGTGTCAGTTGAGAGTTGTTGGGCGCTATGTTAGGAGGATGGCGTTCCCGAGGGCTTGGATGGATGTTGAGTTGGAGGGTGATGCGGAGGATGACATTGAGATGCCGAGAGAATGCAGGGGGGAAGAGGATGAAGAGGAAGGTGAGCATGAAGAGAACGGAGAGGAAGAGAGAGAGGAGCCAGATGCAAGCAGTCAAACCCTGATGAATCCAAACGAGGACTTTCCTGACCTTCCCTCCCTCTGCTAACTCTGCTGCTGACCCCCCTCTGATGACCTTCCCTCGCTTCAGCCCCACTCTTTGAAGGCTGTCATTCCTCTTGTCCTCACTGTACACACAGTTTGTGCACTGCCAAGCAGACGCACAACCCGCCCTCTCTCTCGCTCTCTCTCTCTCCTCATCCGTCAACCTTGCAACCTTTCAGCTCTGACCAACATTCTCTCCTTGATCCTTCCTTGCCATTGCATTCACCCTCACCTACCCCAACTCCGCCCCCATCCTGTGCACAACAGTAATCTTTCAATCCCACGCTCATTCCCCTCTTCTCTCCTCCCCTCCCACCTCCCCGCCTCCGACTCCCGCCCACGACAATCGCCATGCTCCTCGCAGCTCTGCTGGGAGGGTGTGCGCTGCTCGCGCGCACAGCGTCCGCCTTCAACTTTATCCTCGATGAGAACTCGGTCAACGAGTGCGGCAGCGTCCAGTTCAACTTTACAGAGGGCACCCCGCCGTACCAGATCACCGCCATTGGCGTGTTCGACATGCCAATGAATGTGACCGTCCCCGAGTCGGCCGTCACGGCCAACGGCGGAGCCTTCCTCTGGGAGGGACTGCCTTGTGCGTCCCCGAATCTGCAGCGCTGACCCCAGTCAACGCCTCGTCCCAGGTCGTGTTCGTCATGTCGGACGCCAGCGGCTTTGCAGTGCGTTATCAGGCCCGAGTGTAACTGACGACAGGCCGGTGGCGCCTCCAAACTGTACACGGTCGGGTCGCGTCCGTCTGGAGCGCCGGACTGCCAGCGCACAAACGGCGACGTTAGGTGGACGTGAGTGTCTCAGACCTGCTTCGTGCTACGCCTCGGCTGCGCACACGCAAAGCACACACGACCCTAAAACACGATCGCTGACCCCAGGTTTGCCGTCAACCCTCTGGACCCCGTCGAGGAGACCCGTCTCCCACAATGCGAGCCCGTCACTTTCTCGTGGGAGGGCGACTATGTCGGCCCCGTGAGCATCATCGGTGTCATCCCCGGCGGCATGGTCATCTATGGCGGGTCGAGCGCAGGCAAGGAAATCGGTGAGTTGTTGTCACGGGGTCTATGGCACCCCACTGCGCAGCAGGCACATGCTAACTCCCGTAGTCTACCCGGTCAATGTCGCACTTGGCTCGGAGATTGTCTATGTGTCCTGGGACGCTCGCGGCGTCACGGGCGGCACAAGTTATGTGATGCGCGTGACCGACGGCAACCAGCGGTGCTTGGACGGTGCGACGGCCAGCACCACCCCTGTGCCGCCCTGGAACCCCAGCCAGACTGGCGGAGCGGACACCCCCACACGCACCAACGGCGGCATGGTGACGATCACGGCCATCCAGACTGTCGTGCCCGACGGCTCGACGGCGCTGACCCCTGGTGCGATCGCGGGCATTGTCATCGGCGTTATCGCCGCGGTGATCATCTTACAGGCCCTTATCCTGTGGTTCTGCTGCCGCCGGCAGCTCCAGGCATTCCTTGCCAACCGCAAGAAGAGGAACGATGCGCGCCGCATGTCGGGCGGGATCGACCTGTACGAGCAGCACCCCGGGCACGACGGGCTTCTCACCACGGGTGCGATGCGCGACAACCGTCGCCGGGCATCGTCGCACACGGGTTACGCCGACGACGATCTCGGCACAACCATCTCGCCCTTCATGGGCGGCACGACGGACAGCGGATCGTCGCCGCGCATCTCCATGACTTCCGGCGGGACCACCCCGAACTGGGCGCCCCTGCCGCCCGGGGCGGCTGTGCTGTCTGACCGCGGGTCTGACCGCCACGCCCCTTCGGCTTACCCAACATACCCGCCGACGAACGGGCACAACAGAACCCAGTCGGGCGGCACCGCGCAGTCGTCGTCGTCGCGTCTGCCAATGAAGATGCAGCTCGCGCTCGCCAACCCAGACAACCGGAACGTCTTCGACGACGGGCAGCCGTCGCCCAACACCCCCGTCGCTGGGTTCAGGCGGCACGAGGACGCCGGGTCGCTCAGCCTGCGCGACGATGCCGCCGAGGAGCCAGAGGACCTGCCACCCACCTACAACCCGCAGTGGGGTGCGGGCGTCGGCCCCAAGCGGTAGGCACGTGCTCGAGACTCCTCCCTCCCATCACACATACACGACATGCTCACGACCCGCCCACACTGTGCATTGATGGACCCCTTGATGTATACTAGCAGTTTTATTGCGCTTGCAGCGCACCCTCTACACACACCAGGCTGGCCGGTGAATCTCCTCGTAATCTGAATCGTAGTCTACAATCAACACGGACACACGCTTTGCGGGGTTCTTGGTACCTGACATGCATAGCACTCCAGATGCACCAGGGAGCGACGAGAGGAGAGACAGGGGGTGGGTTATCAAGGCCCCGTGGAGCTAAGGCGGCGGTGGCGCAGTGGTGCGAGAGTGTATTCTCCCCCCCTTCAGGAGTGATTACCGCGGGGTAGGGCGGGGGTGGCTGCGGCTGCGGTGTTGTGACGGCGATCGGCAAGTCAGTCGCGAGCGGCCCTTTTTCGGCCTCGGTTGTAGCCACATCCGTAACCGACGTTCCCGCTGTTCCGCTTCCGCCAACTTTTTCTTTTCTGTTGAGCTACTGCAGACCAATGCTGCTCCACTGCATGCCTATTGTTATACAAGATGACAACTGCCGCGCTGTCCTT